>JASAMV010007843.1:0-17827 GCA_030248065.1 Rhynchonema sp. JSB1_4 | reverse complement strand
TTTTCCAGTATGCTCTTAGTCATATTGGAAAATCGAAACAGGATCTTGAACATAAGATATTTTTTCATTTCCATTTTCCGAGCGCCCCCAAGCAAATCCAGTTGGCGGCGCAATGTTTCCAGGTTTGTTTTCATTATCTCTGCATAGAAACATAGCAATTATGCACACTACATCACACTCGATTACACTAAGTGAAGTGTCGATGGCGAATAATAACAAATAAAAGCTCACATGCATGTACACTGCGGTCGCAAATTTTTCACTGGTGCTTGTATTTGGTCAGCATCAGCTGATGACCGAACCGAAGCGACAAACCAGACGGCTTTGTTGACAACATAGCATCGGCATCCTACTGCTCCGCAACCATGCATCGATTTCGAAGAATTGATTCCTGAAAAAGTCGTTGGGTGGTATTTTCGAAACGGTGTAAAGGTCAGTTGGGCGTAAAGGTCGGTGTAAAGTTCGGTCGAAAGCTCGGTCGGCGTAGCTCGGTGTAAACGTGAAACATTGCCTGTTATTAACGTGGAATGTTTCAAGTTTACACCGAGGTCTATCGCACTGAGCTGTCGACCGAGCTTTCCACCGACCTTTACACCCAACTGACCTTTACACCGTTTCGAAAATATCACCCGTTGCCAGGATAAGACGCCTGTCGTTGATTACAGCGATTAGGATCGGATGGAACGGGCCGGGACTGTTGGTTCACTCGGGCTACGCGTGGGGGTGGGGGGTGAGATAAAAGCGCTGTGATTCTGCAAAAAGAAAAAGATCTCAGATAAATAAACCTGCAGTGTGACATCCTGAATATACTGTATGCGTTCTTTCGATTCTTGCCACATAGCCACGGGCGCGAAAAATTCCCAACTACTGTGCCATACCGTACCATACAGTTGGATACCGTAACTATACACGCGCAGACTGTGTGCGTGTATAGTTACGGTATCCACCTCACCAGTCGTGGCAGATCGTAATCTTTCGTGACGTGGCCCGCGGGTTTTTTTAGCGGTTTTCGTTTTATTTTCTTCATTATCAGAAAATCCAGCCAGCGAACTTTCGACTTTGATCAGCTTCGAAACCCACACATCACCGATCAATTTTCCACATCCCATCATGTCCATCCGATTTGGCCAAATCTGCGCAATGGCTGCGTTGCTCGTTGCGCTGTGCGCCGCATTCTCTGGTTGGCAAGTTTTTTTTTAATTTTCCCTTCTTCACGATGGTTTGCTGCAGATGCCAAAATTACCCAACCACCACCACATGGCACCGATGAGCCACTGGCCACCGGTGGCACGCCCGAACCGGACGTCGAGGAGGAGCAGATGAGAAGGGCCATGTTGCCAGGTGACAAGGAGAAGTGCGACTACTGCCTGAAGAAGATGCCTGAAGCAGTTGCAGGCATCAAACAGCACGGGGTCAGTTCACATGGTACATTCAGTAGGCTCAGTTCACATGTCGAAGTTTTCCACATATGGTAATTCCCCTCGGGTTCCCTAAGTAGAAAATTTTCCACTTAAAGCCCCCGGAACTCCAAAAAGATTTTAGTATTTAGGGACCTGTCCAAAACATTAGCTTTTTAGCTCACTGATAGCTTGTCAAAACAGTTCAAATCATCAGCGACTAAAATATCATGCTTTCGCCTTTTGTTTTTATCATGTTTAGTTTGAAGATGGCGAGTAATCACGTTGAAATGTGGTCGCGGAATGTTAAAATGCTGATCTATGTTGAAAAGCACCGAATTTCCCACCTAACTCCCCCGAGGCCCGTTATTGGACACGCTTCCACTTGGAGTCCCCGGAGCTCCAATGGATTTTTCTTCCTCGTCTGAGGGCCCATTTTCTACCAAGCTCCGCCTGGAGCCCCTGGGCCGTATGAAGAAAACTTCGGCATTCAGCCAGGCAGTTGTCCTGTGAATTACATCTGTGTATCTGGTGCAGGCTGGGGCGAAGGCCATCGCCCGCGAAAGATGCAAAAAGTACCCACTGATCAAAAAACTCCTGTGCCAGTGGTTTGTGGATACACACGCTGAAACGTTAAAAGCTGCCGTCGAAAAGGGCATCACCGACCCGAAAAAACTCTGCGGCCCCTCTGTTCTTAAAATCTGCACCAAGTGGTCAGGCGCCGGAGAGTACTGACTGAAGGTTTCTAACCAGACTAACCAGTTTCTGATATTATAGGCCTCAATAGGATTTCATGCCTATCCCGTTTTTGCTTTTCACGGTCACCGTGTTATAATCATGCCAACTATTTTTCTTGATGCCATTTGACCTAAATTGCTTCTTCTCTGATAGCCTGTTGTTCCTCCAAGGTAAATTAGATCATCTGTAGTTCGATGCTGCACAATTATTGTTTGTTTTCTTTCTCTCTTTTAACCCCGAAATAAAAATTATCGATCAGTGGAATAAAATGATCAAATCCAAACTGTTTTTACTGATTATGTGGTGCACCGGCGCCGAGGATATTGAAGCGTGAGAATACCCAAATGCTCGTGCGTCACCTCACTATGTCCTCTCAAAGCACACCACTATTGATGGCACAGCTCTCTACGAACACGGGGATCAAGACCAGTGGTTAATAAAAAAATTTTTTTATTCAAACCCCATTTTTTAAAAAAAAAAATTTTTTTTTAAAAACCACTGATCAAGACTACGGTGTATCCAACCAATTCGTGGCAGCTACAGTATGTAAACACGAAAACCCAAGACAGTGCCTGACATGCTGGTGCTCTCATTGCTCTGTACTCTATGCTGTATGAAAGTTAAATCGGTTGAACTTGTTTGACATTTAACGAAAATATGCGCGTGTGAATGATGCGCCAAGCCACATAATGAACAAGTAACCAGAAGCAAAACGTTGAGGCATGTATTTACGGATTCTTTGGATTATAAGGTTGCAACGCGTCCTTCCTAATTACAAATTATTAACAAATTACAAATTGACAAATTATTGGTGGACCAGTGGATTGCGTTGTACGGTATAGCCAACTCATCTGTCGTCGTGGCAGGTATCGTAACCTTTTGTGATATGACTGGAGGCCATCTCGTTTCACTGTGCTTCATTATCAGAAAATCCAGCCAGCTGAACATTCGACTTCGATCATCTTCAAACCTTCGACTTCATACATCAATCCTCCACATCTCATCATGTCCATCCGAATTGGCCAAATCTCCGTGATGGCGGCGTTGCTCGTGATGTGCGCTGGTTGGGAATTTTTTTTTTCATTTTTCATAATTTTCATTTGCCATTTTTTCACAACGAGCTGGTTTCACGAAAATTTGTTTCAGGCGGCAAGATTCCCATTCCCAAACATGAAAGTGTGGAACCACCGATCGAGCCACCGGCCAAACCGAACGTCGAAGGAGAGATCGTGGCGTTGGCGCGCGACGGATTTGACATCAAGTGTGTCACGTGCCAGAAGGTTGTGCACATCCCTGTCGAGTTCATCCAAGAGCACGGGGTGAGTTCTGATTGGCTCATTCACACTTGCGGGCTAATATTACTGTGGTCAACGTCTAGTCGTCAAGTAGAGTCGTCAACTTAAAGCAGCCCCAAATAAGCGTGAGAAAAAAATGCATGCCATTCGGAGTGAGTTGATCACTGTACGTGACCACTTTACTTGACCAGTGTAATATTAAGCGCCCATTTGAGTCGCACTCGACCGAACTAGCGCATCATTTCAGGATGGAGCAAAGAAGAAGATTCTGGAGTACTGCAAAACGTTTAACAACGCAATCATCGAGAAATACTGCGAGTCGCTCATCGGCACGTATTTCAAGACGCTGAAAGATGCAATCGCACTGGGCATAACCGCACCGGAAGAACTCTGCGGCCCCGATGTGCTTC
Organism: Rhynchonema sp. JSB1_4; assembly: GCA_030248065.1. NCBI lineage: Eukaryota > Metazoa > Nematoda > Chromadorea > Monhysterida > Xyalidae > Rhynchonema > Rhynchonema sp. JSB1_4. The sequence continues at coordinate 13,987 of JASAMV010007843.1, read as the reverse complement.
GTTTTTGTGCTGCGTAGGAAGTGACGTATTCCGACAAAGGCTCTATTGTTCAGCTCAATGCCGGATTCCCTCAAATGTAGGCCTCAATCGGATTGCGCCCGTGAAACTTTTTTGGTTCACCTTATGATATACTGTATTCCTTCCAATCTATTCTTTGAAATTTTAATTGACCTAATTTGCTCCTCTCTCCCTCTGATAGCCTATTTTCTCTTACCTTCGGCGGATCTGGTTCGATGCGATCGATGCAGTTATATTGTTGGATTTTTTCTCCTTTAACCCCTCAGTAAATTTATCGAGAAGTAAGTTCAATGGACGAAAAGTACGATCAAACGACCAAAATTCAAAACCGTCTGCATGTGCATCAGCTGGAGGTATTACAGAAGTTTGAAGAAAATCAATTATTGGTCGCACAATGACTTTATAAGAATTGATCAAATTTTTTTCAAGATCAAACTGTGCTGAGACGTTGGGCTTGAATCGGCCGGGCCTAAAAAAACTGGGCCTGAAAAGGTCGGGCCTGAACTTTCGGGCCTTAAAAGTCGCGGACTAGTTTGATTCCTCTCAGGCCTTCTATTTATGAAAGTGTGTTAGGCCCTGGTTTTTTAATCGCTTTCTGGCACTAACGACAGCTCACAAAAAACACGTGGAGTAAGTATACGGCGCTCTTATTTGTGGCACCTACGGTAATAACCCACGTTTGTGCGGTAGCCAAACTCACTTGTCGTGGCAGATGATATCGCAACCTTTTGTGGGCTGGTGGGCGCTTCGCTTCACTTTGCTACGTTAATTTTTTTTGTTTGGTTGTCTTTGTGGGACGAATTACCCACGAAACGTCAGTAAATATATCTGTTGTGTTGATCTGCGGTAATTTCGTCCCACAATGACAACGAAACAAAATGAGTTTACACAACCGCAACCAAAAGAACATCGGTTTTCTGAAACACTGCATATTGCTACGTTAACAGAAAGTCCAGCCAGCGAACTATCGACTTCAAACTTTTACCATCACCCATCAATCCTCCACATCCAATCATGTCCATCCGAATTGGCCAAATCTCCGTGATGGCGACGTTGCTCGTTATGTGCGCCGCATTCCCTGGTTGGAAATTTCGCATTTTTCAAACGTTTCCTGGGCTATTTTTCCCTGCTGGGCTAGTTTCATGAGAATTTGTTCCACGTGGCAAGATTCCCATTCCCGAGCATGAAACTGAGGCATTTGCGCGCGACAGATTTGACCTGACGTGCATCGCGTGCAAGATGTTTGTGCTAATACTGGTGAAACTGATCAAAGAGCACGGGGTGAGCAGTGATTGGTTTATTCGCATTTGAGAATTGCACTGTCCCAAACAGGTGTGAATGATTTCAGGAGCCAGGGAGACGATTTTCGGGGACTGCAAATGAGTCAAGCATGTAAGAGAGGGGTACTGCATCGGCGGCCATCGCCGCGTACTACAAGCTGAAGGATGCGATCGCACAAGGCATGCCAACTCCGGAAGAACTATGCGGCCCCAAAGTGTTTCGTGTTACTGTGATGCGTATAGGAAGTGAATGTGCGCCAAGGTATTGTGATTAAGGCCCTGTTGTAAAACAATAACAGGTTCTCGATCAAGTATGACTCAATCGGATCATAGCGGTCCTCTCTTCTTGGTCATTCTTATATGGTCATTGTGCGACCAACACCAAAGCACAGCTTATAAACAACACGTGGAACACGTATACATAAATTTCGGTAAATACAGTAATCCGTAAATAAGATTGGTGGTCCGATAGGTGCCTACACCGCTGAAACGTCATTATCGACTTTGATCAATTTCAAACTCCCAACATCATCAACAGTACTATTCTTCTCATCGCATCATGTCCATCCAGCTTGGCTCCCTGATGGCGACGTTGCTCGTTTTGTGCGCAGCATTCCCTGGTTAGCAAATTGTCACAATTTCATCCTCTTATCAATCTTGGTTTACCTCTTTTTACCCTCAAATGCATTTGTGTTTTCTGAACAATAAAATTTCAGAACCACCGATTGATCCATCCCCCCGTGTGATTCGCGAAGTTGACAAGCAAGGACAGAACTCGGTCGATGGTGGTCGAAAGTAGGTTTGAGGAGCCACGTATCGTTAGTTATGTCGACGTATTTTCGACGTTAGGTCGCACAATGACTTTATAAGAATGTTCGGTGTGTTAATGCGCCACACACGTCCGGCCGATGAAATATTTTCAGCTTGTTTTTGGAACACAAATAGCACAGTGGTGCAAAGTGACTCGGCATCAGTTATTTTTTTTTTATTTTTGGACCAATATCAGAAGTTTGTATGGTTGAATCGAGGCCAGAAGTTGCACTCAACTTTAGGCCGCTGGTGATCGACGAAAAAAAGATATTGGCAATGGCGCACGACGGATTCGATGTCAAGTGCGCCACGTGTCTGCTGACCGGCGCCGGAATGCTCGATATGATCGGCGAATATGGGGCAAGTTCATTCATTCTGTTCTTGCGTCGGTGTTCAGCGCCAAACAAACTGAAAGTCTCGCCACAGGACGGCGCGAGAAGGATGATTTTGGACCACTGCAACAACCTGGTCAAAAACAAAATCATCAGAGGCGTCTGCCGGTCATTTGCCGGATCAAAGTTCAGGCTCACGAAAGATGCCATCGAGCTGGGCATTGATAATCCCAATGATCTCTGCGGCCCCGGAATGTTTGCCTATTGCGCTGCGCCAGCGCCGGTCCCGTCGGCGCACCCAGAAGAACCGACGGACTCGCGAACGAGCGATAAACCCCGACCGGACCCCTCGGCTACCCCTGAGTCACCGTCGGTCACGCAAGCCGGCGACAAACAGCGACCAGAATCGACGGCCACCCCAGAACCACCGCCGCTACAGCGGTCGACCTCGGTCGACCTCCCCGAAAGGTATGTCAGAGTTGGTCGATGATCCCTCAGGCAATCACAGTCGGAAAATTTTACAGGCGCGTGGCAGTTGACGAAGGGGAAATAGTGGCATTGGCTCGCGACGGCTTCGATGTTGAGTGCAGCACGTGCAAAGCTTTGGCTGAAAAAGTTGTGGATCTCGTCCACGAACATGGAGTCAGTTGATTAATTTACTGTCAGCGCATGGATACCTATAACATCGCATTGCAGGATGGAGCGAAGAAGATGATCCTGGACATTTGCGCCAAGATCGAAAACGAAATCATCAAAAGCACCTGCAAGACGCTTGTTGAAACGCCATTCAAAATGTTGAAGGCTGCCGTAGCACTGGGCATTCGCAAACCCGAAGTACTCTGCAGTCCCGATGTGCTTGATTTTTGCGCTGCGTAGGCGAATAAAAAACATGTAGTAGCAGGAATGTTACAAATTTGAACAGATTGATTGATTTGTAAGCATTGAATCAAGAATTTCCGATCAATCAATCCTTCGGGTTTCAAAGCTGTTTGACCATGCGGTGTTTCTGGCGCAGCTGTGCGTAATCGGATATTTTTGCTTCATTAACCATGATTTTGACAACATGACACATCACTGACATTTAATTTGAGATTAATTGCTCACTTTAACTATCCGCCATTTTAATTTGCGCTCTATTTCAAGTAATTTGAGCTCATGAATTAACCCTAGCAGGTTCCTCAATTTGAGTTCGACGTCGATCGTATACCCGTTTTCTCCCACAGCTGCCTTAAAGGGCTCGGGACACAACCGAAGGAAGGGCAGCAGAGCGCAGTGTTATACTGTATGTACATCGTTGGAAAGCACTGTGACAGCATATGTCACGCACGCACAAATGTTAAAGGGTGTGTCTAACGTCTCCTAACCCCATGTTTTTTGGGCGGAATTGAAAGATGTCCCCGAAAGGCCGCCGTGTGCAAAAAACCGCGTCTTCTAACTCGCTAAATCGCGAAATCTTGAGGGTTACTTTTCGAATAAAATCAATTTCCGGACACAAAATTCAGACTGAGCCGACGGAAAAAAGCTACGAAGCGAAACACACACAAACCAGCTTCTATGTGTTAAATGAAACATTCATTGTATAGGCGGCTGAGCCGCGCTTAAACATGCAATGTTTCAGCAGAAAAACGCCAAACGTGAGTAGCGTCCACTCAAAAGCGCCTGGAGTTTTGTGTCCGGAAATTGATTTAATTCTAAAAGTAACCCTCAAGATTTCGCGATTTAGCGAGCTACAAGAGCGGTTTTTTGCACACGCCGGCCTGTCGAGGTCATCTTTCGATTGCACCTCATAAAACATGGGGGTAAGAGACGTTAGACACACCCTTTAAGCTCCTTAGAGATTCGCTATCTCTTGGTAGAGCGACTTTTCGTTCCAGAAAAAAGTGACTTTTTCACAACTTGAAACGACCGGTGCAGAAACCCCAAATGAGTTGAAAGTTACATAACACGTGGATAGGATTACAACAGCTTCTGGATAACTTTATCATGACAACTTCAGTCGCTCAAAGCATTGCTTCACTCGGTGAGGGTGCGAAACGTTCCAAAAATCGGCCACATTTTTTGAAAACACAAGTTTGTCTCTAGATTTTAAGGCCGCGCCTCGTGTTGCAGAAATGAAAATGCAACAGAACAATAGAGCACTTTCGAAAGTACCAGAAAATAAGGTGTTTAAATTTGGAAAGACTTTAGCGGCGTGACAGGCCGAATAAGAGCTAAAAATTGCCCCTGAACTGCATTGTTGCATTTATTGACGGAAATGTGATGTAAATAAGCCACGTGTAGGCAAACCAGCCGTGCTGTAGACCTGGACCATATCGTATCACCCTGAATTCTCACATACTTAAAATGTTTCGGGTTACTGTAGCCACGTCGCGTGGCTTGCGTATGAAAGAGCCAAGATCATGAAACGTTTTGGGTGCGTTGTTTATCGGCTAACCGCGCGAGACGTGGCTACAGTAACCCGAAACGTTTTAAGTGTGTAAGAATTCAGGGTGATACGGTATGGTCTTGGTCTGCAAAGTACGGCTGGGTTTGCCTTTGTGAATGTTACGCTAATCTTCCACCGATCCCGCAGCCGTGAACCACAGCTATGATGTTTCACCAACCCACGCCGATGTGCACTTGGGCGGTGAGTTTGAGCGCATTTTTCCTCACTTATTATTGCTGACACTTTGGCCAAACTTTGTGTTGCGGCTAATTTCTATTTCCACAGACAGGCGGTGCACTTCTACATCGTCAGGGTCGAACAATGTTATCATGCCCATAAGCAAATTCATTTGCGTGATTCCTTGTCGAAAATTGAGGTTCGCCTTTGAGTTTCAGGGTTCGCACGCCGCGCACCTTTTCTGTCCCACATTTTCTCAACAAAAAATTGTTTTGATCAAAGAAACGAAAAATACAAAGTTTTGATCAAAAAATACGCCACGCGGCGACCCACAGCACAGCAAATCGGGACAGAGGTTGCATCGGTGAGCTGTGTGCGATGATCCGATCCCGCAGTCGTGACCCACAGCCATGATATTTCACCAACCCACGCCGATGTGCACTTGGGTGGTGAGTTTGAGCGCATTTTTCCTCACTTATTATTGCTGACACTTTGGCCAAACTTTGTGTTGCGGCCAACTTCTATTTCCACAAACAGGCGGTGCACTTCTACATCGTCAGGGTCGAACAATGTTATCATGCCCATGGGCTAATTCATTTGCGTGATTCCTTGTCGAAAATTGAGGCTCGCCTTTGAGTTTCAGGGTTCGCACGTCGCGCACCTTTTCTGTCCCACATTTTCTCAACAAAAAATTGTTTTGATCAAAGAAACAAAAATACAAAGTTTTGGTCAAAAAAATACGCCACGCGGCGACCCACAGCACACCAAATCGGGACAGAGGTTGTATCGGTGAGCTGTGTGCGATGATCCGATCCCGCAGTCGTGACCCACAGCCATGATGTTTCACCAACCCACGCCGATGTGCACTTGGGTGGTGAGTTTGAGCGCATTTTTCCTCACTTATTATTATTGCTGACACTTTGGCCAAACTTTGTGTTGCGGCTAACTTCTATTTCCACAGACAGGCGGTGCACTTCTACATCGTCAGGGTCGAACAATGTTATCATGCCCATGGGCTAATTCATTTGCGTGATTCCTTGTCGAAAATTGAGGCTCGCCTTTGAGTTTCAGGGTTCGCACGTCGCGCACCTTTTCTGTCCCACATTTTCTCAACAAAAAATTGTTTTGATCAAAGAAACAAAAAATACAAAGTTTTGGTCAAAAAATACGCCACGCGGCGACCCACAGCACAGCAAATCGGGACAGAGGTTGTATCGGTGAGCTGCGTGCGATGATCCGATCCCGCAGCCGTGACCCACAGCTATGATGTTTCACCAACCCACGCCGATGTGCACTTGGGTGGTGAGTTTGAGCGCATTTTTCCTCACTTATTATTGCTGACACTTTGGCCAAACTTTGTGTTGCGGCTAATTTCTATTTCCATAGACAGGCGGTGCACTTCTACATCGTCAGGGTCGAACAATGTTATCATGCCCATGGGCTAATTCATTTGCGTGATTCCTTGTCGAAAATTGAGGCTCGCCTTTGAGTTTCAGGGTTCGCACGTCGCGCACCTTTTCTGTCCCACATTTTCTCAACAAAAAATTGTTTTGATCAAAGAAACGAAAAATACAAAGTTTTGATCAAAAAATACGCCACGCGGCGACCCACAGCACAGCAAATCGGGACAGAGGTTGCATCGGTGAGCTGTGTGCGATGATCCGATCCCGCAGTCGTGACCCACAGCCATGATATTTCACCAACCCACGCCGATGTGCACTTGGGTGGTGAGTTTGAGCGCATTTTTCCTCACTTATTATTGCTGACACTTTGGCCAAACTTTGTGTGGGAACTTCTATTCCACAAACAGGCGGCACTTCTACATCGTCAGGGTCGAACAATGTTATCATGCCCATGGGCTAATTCATTTGCGTGATTCCTTGTCGAAAATTGAGGCTCGCCTTTGAGTTTCAGGGTTCGCACGTCGCGCACCTTTTCTGTCCCACATTTTCTCAACAAAAAATTGTTTTGATCAAAGAAACAAAAATACAAAGTTTTGGTCAAAAAAATACGCCACGCGGCGACCCACAGCACACCAAATCGGGACAGAGGTTGTATCGGTGAGCTGTGTGCGATGATCCGATCCCGCAGTCGTGACCCACAGCCATGATGTTTCACCAACCCACGCCGATGTGCACTTGGGTGGTGAGTTTGAGCGCATTTTTCCTCACTTATTATTATTGCTGACACTTTGGCCAAACTTTGTGTTGCGGCTAACTTCTATTTCCACAGACAGGCGGTGCACTTCTACATCGTCAGGGTCGAACAATGTTATCATGCCCATGGGCTAATTCATTTGCGTGATTCCTTGTCGAAAATTGAGGCTCGCCTTTGAGTTTCAGGGTTCGCACGTCGCGCACCTTTTCTGTCCCACATTTTCTCAACAAAAAATTGTTTTGATCAAAGAAACAAAAATACAAAGTTTTGGTCAAAAAATACGCCACGCGGCGACCCACAGCACAGCAAATCGGGACAGAGGTTGCATCGGTGAGCTGTGTGCGATGATCCGATCCCGCAGTCGTGACCCACAGCCATGATGTTTCACCAACCCACGCCGATGTGCACTTGGGTGGTAAGTTTGAGCGCATTTTTCCTCACTTATTATTGCTGACACTTTGGCCAAACTTTGTGTTGCGGCTAACTTCTATTTCCACAGACAGGCGGTGCACTTCTACATCGTCAGGGTCGAACAATGTTATCATGCCCATGGGCTAATTCATTTGCGTGATTCCTTGTCGAAAATTGAGGCTCGCCTTGGAGTTTCAGGGTTCGCACGTCGCCCACCTTTTCTGTCCCATATTTTCTCAACAAAAAATTGTTTTGATCTAAGAAACAAAAATACAAAGTTTTGGTCAAGAAATACGCCACGCGGCGACCCACAGCACATCAAATCGGGACAGAGGTTGTATCGGTGAGCTGTGTGCGATGATCCGATCCCGCAGTCGTGACCCACAGCCATGATGTTTCACCAACCCACGCCGATGTGCACTTGGGTGGTGAGTTTGAGCGCAATTTTCCTCACTTATTATTATTGCTGACACTTTGGCCAAGCTTTGTGTTGCGGCTAATTTCTATTTCCACAGACAGGCGGTGCACTTCTACATCGTCAGGGTCAAACAATGTTATCATGCCCAATGCGCTAATTCATTTCATTATTTTATTGATTGATTATTGCTTTTTATTTTCTTTTGGCTTTTAATTCTCCGAAATGTGATTTGACGCGCGCTTTTATGCCAACAAATTTAATATTCCCGTGAGGATGTTGAATGATGTAGGTCATTCTATGTATGAAGGTAAAAAAAGCTTTAGAAAGTGCAAGGTTAATGAAGCTAAGAAGCATTTTGTGTTGCTGCGGTACATACGTTCGAGTTACCCTATTTATGATGTTATTTTTCGCGACGTGACATTCAGATTTTGAACTCTACTCTAGGTCAAGCTTTCTTGAAATCAAACTTTCCGTGGTGATTTGAAGCCAAATTGGTGTTTTAGTCATTGGCTATTATTTGAAAACAACCATTATTGTTGATTTGTGTTGTGATGCATTGAGTACACGATAGATGCTGTTCTTAAAAACGTTTTTGTTGCCAGCTTTCCTTGGCGCATGTTGCGTGCTGCGTCACAGAATCATGAGTGGGTGGTACAACCGGCCTACTACACTTGGAAGTTCTAAGTTCGGTTCACGTTTGTACATGCAGAATGTATTCGTTGTGAGCGAACACTCCGTAGATGCTCTGGAGGCTTATATTACAGTGGTCAACTCAAGTGGTCAAATCACTTCATCAACTCACATTGTAGGGTTGTGAATAGACGCCGAATGTTCTCTGTGCGCGGAAAAACAACGCTTCCGAAAAATATGGTGCGCTACATTTTCTCTCGCGCTCATTCGGGGCTGCTGTGAGTTGACGAAAAGTGATTTGACCACTTCAGTTGACCACTGTAGTCAATCGCTCTGCAGTATATTCATACTGTATGTCCAACATTGACTTGTAGCCTCGGAAGATCAGGGTCAGGCAGCCGTATCAAACGATGTAGCTTCAACGCAGCTATCGAACGATCATGCCCATAATCTCCTCTACTATGTGATTGCCCATGTGAAACGAGTAAACACGGCTGAAACATCATTTTGTTTAGTCACTATTCACAGAGCCAGTGATGACCAATTCAAGTCACCGTCCCCCCATTTGCACATTGCCCCCAATGTTGTTTCTGCTGTTTGTTGCATCTTACAATCGATTTGTATGCGTTTCATCGAAACCAACCACGGAATATCACCAATTGACAGCGACAGCAACGAATCAGTCGATTCAAAATGCAACTACAGTTTCACCCGAACCGCGGTTCCACGTGCCGATTTGGGCCTATATTCTGCCAATTGTACTATTGGTCCTTGGTATTCTGTTGAGCTGTGCGCTCATTGCGTACTTTGTGCTCAAAATGAAACAAAAGAAGAAGAATAAAATGCGTGGAAAGACGAAGGGAACGAAAGACGATCAGGAAGATAACGCGTTGAACGAACAGGTATACAGAAGATTCATATTTCAAAAAAAAATTTGGAATAAATGAAATCGAACTAAAATTGAACTTGAGGAGGCGCCAAAAAGTCAGAATGGTGCGAAATCAGACCGATTCAGCCTGTCAGAGCTGGCTAATCTGGAGGATTCAAAATCATCAGCCGAAACTCAGCCGAGCCGTTCGCCAAAAACAAAACATGATTATGAAAATTTAGCGAACACGTTCAGGTATTAATACAATCATTGTTGATCGCGGACGAATTTGTGGAATGGCATTTTCTCATTTATCATTTTTAACACTTTGCAGTCATAGCCAAACCGACAAGAAACGAAAAACCAAGAAAATTACGAGTGCCGGAAAAGATAGGACCGAGAAAGACGCCCATAAAGTGACACAAAACGAATTCGGCCAGGTTTCGTCTGGTTAGCCCAAAAAGTTTGGTTCTGGCGAGTCTATAAGGAAAAAGCTCATTGTTTTTCAATTCAGGCGCGAAAAACGACGACAATAAGAGTCAACACTCAGAATTTTTATGAACTGAACTTCGAAATTGATTTTGAACAGCTGCGAATGTTTGAAAATCTCCAATATTGTGATTAATCGTACACGATTTTCGTCTTTACACTTTGATTGTCAGTTGTGGTAAACATCGATCGCTTTCTGTGTGCACTTTTCTATCACTGGGAACACCAACTGAACTTGTGTGGTGCGTAAAGTTGGCATATTTGAACCTCCATATTCTCAGTTCACTCCACTGAAAGCGGTCTGTGGACACTGTATGCGCGGCGTTATACCGTACACGTGAACATCGCTTCATTTTCATTGATTTTTAACAGAAAACACTTTGCATACCAATTCCAACATTGAGTTATCATAATGACCCCACCGTATTTTGCGAGCCTTAGATTTCTGCTGCTGCAAGTGGCAGTTTCCAACACAATAGCGCAAAATGACCCGTCGTCTGATCGAAACAGTCATTCCTCAAAAAGTAATTTACGAAATGAAACGTCAACTATTGAAACATCAGCTGGTTCCGAAATTTATTTCCTCACCGAAGATGCGCAAGTTGAAGCGTCGCAAACCAAATATCCAACTGCAATTAACACAACCAATGAAACATCAGCGAACTCGACAAATGCCATCACAACGGGTCTTGATGAGCCGAAGACTGATTATAAACAGGGGTTACCTGTTTGGGTTCAGGTCAGTGTCCACAGACACAATCAGTTTTATTTACAATCTGCATGTATTGTACGTGGTTTCAAATTATGGTGGAAGAATGTGTCAAAATGCCAAATTTAAAAAAGTCCCGACTAACAAGTTGAGAGCAGTGGTTAATAAAAAAATTTTTTTATTCAAACCCCATTTTTTTTAAAAAAAAATTTTTTTTTAATTTAAAAAATTTTTTTTTATTCCAGCCAAAAACTGCCCGAAACGAAAAAAAATGAGCGCTAAAGAAAAAAAATAGTGGCATTTTTCTTCCATAACGTGTGGTAAGTGCATATAAAGCACTCACGACACGAAAACAATACTAAACAATGGTCAATGAGTACCAACAGTAGTCAGGTACACACCCGTACACTTCCCCACGTGGTGTGGGTGCCTTCCTGTGGCTTTGTGACACTTAAGACGGCAAATTTGGGTGAAACTATTGCCTCTTGGTACACGACCAATGCAAATATGTGACAAACAGTGTAAATATAGAGTGAATATCACACCGAATCACTGTTTTCGGGTCTGTTGCATGGATAAATGCATGACCACCCAGTCACATGTACATGTGTAATCAAATGAGAGGCCATGTGAGTGTGTGCACTATGTCTAGATGCCACAAAACAACGATTATAGCACCCAATACACTCATGGTAGGGTCGGGTGATGTTAACAGAAGCAATTTTTATGCAAAAAATAGCACTTTTAGAGCAAAAAAATAGAGAAATTTTCGAATTTTGAAATAATAAAAAAAAAATTTTTTTTTAACTTTTGGAACGAATTTTTTTTTAAAAAAAATTTTTTTTTTAGTAAAAATAAAAATTTTTTTTGAAAAACCACTGTTTGAGAGCTCCTAGTTTTCAACTTTCTGTGGCCCCTGGTATGGCGGACAAAACAGCGGTGAAAAAAAACAGCGCGGGCAGAAACAGGGTACAAACAAAGAGATCTGCAGTTGGGGAGGCGTGACCTAATCCTAAACCTAGCCTGAGCCTAAGCCTAGTCCCAAGTCTGAACCTTAGGCTGTGAGCAGATGAACGCGGAATGGCAGATTTCTGCATTCCGCATTCCGCGTTTATCTGCTCACCTTTGCGGAATTCTGCATTTCTGCAAGTAAATTTATGCTTTTGGTCAAACCTCTCAGTTGCTGTTTGCGTTAACACGCAACATTTTGAGGTCAGCACGCTGGAAGTTGTCATCGTCACCCAAGCACGCACCATTCCGCAAAGGTGAGCAGATAAACGCGGAATGCGGAATGCAAATGAAATCTGCCATTCCGCGTTTATCTGCTCACAGCCTTAGCCCAATGTCCCAATGTTTTTTCGTACCCCGGCCAAGGCGGCCAATTCATTGGCGATTTCCCGCGAACTTCCACTCCAAGTTACCAGAGTCCGATGGCGTTTTAATTGGAAAACTCTGGCATGCACAATCACTCGAATATACTCAGGTGCTGCTTGGCCTGCTTTGCATGACCGCCATCATGTCAGTCCCATTTGTCCTGCTGATGCTGTGCGCGTGCAGCGACATGAACGACCCGAAATGGTTCGAGACGGATCAGCCGATGTTTTACTATCAGATGCAACGGATGATGCTCAAAGAGATACTCGACAATTATCGATTTCCGCGACAAAAGCCGATAAATCAGGTGGGCTATGCACTGACATGTGCTGAAACATTGGGTTAGAAACAAGAAAAAATTTGACCTTTCAAATTCAGGAACCTGAGACGAAGTTGGATGAATGGGCGACAGACGACGGCACGCAAACAGAATCCGACTCGGAAAGCGAGAGCGAATCAATACGACTATCGATATCGAACGTGAACGACAAGAGGAGAACTGCCGAAGGTTCGATCACGTGTGATATTTGGCTGATTTACTGATGAACAGTTGAATTTTTTTGCATGTGGTTACTCGGTTAACTTATATCGAAACACCATTGCAGTCGCCAACAATCCGTCAATTGTTGCGGAGAGCAGTATGAATGCCGAAAAGCAATAATTCAATCTATGCCAATGATCTTTGCAGAATATATAAAATAATAGTCCTATGAGCCATTTTATTTTGCTGAGCTGAACTTGTTTCAAACACATTTTTGGGTGAATAATAATAATGAGCTACGGTCGGGCCATTACGCCATGTTATTGGTGTACCATTAACCTATCACTACTGTAATTATTGGGTCAAGCATATTCACACTCTGCTGAAATAAAGGGCAAAAGAAGCGCAGGACACGATTCTTTTTCCTCAAGCTGCTGATCTCAAGATTGGTCGTGTGCAGATGGGGGAGAGCAACACGAAAATAATTTTGCATGGCAATATCTGGTTTATCAGAATGAGAAGATGTGGTGATGTTAACCCCTTGTTCAGCCGGCGCCCAAGCGGATGAGGCGCGCGCGTGTTCCAATCTGATGTAACAAACAAGCAACGGACCTTTTTACCATATTATATCTTATCTGTTACAAAATTAGGGGTATACGCGGTATTTCCACATATTTTTCACGTGACATACCAACAGCACCTCGCCAGGGGGGATGACGCATGAACATCCGCAAGAAACACAGCGTCATACAGAACATTCGAGAAGGTGGGCGGAGCCGGGCTGCTGCACGCTCATTGGCTGGTCGGGCCTTGTTCTGCGTTGTGATTGGCTGTTTGTAAATATTCTGGAACATTCCAGAAACTTTTCGAAAGTTGCTCTGATTCACTTTGCGATATATTTCAGGCAGAGTGCGTTCATCTTTCTCATTTTGTTGAAAATATCATAGTCATACGTTTCCAAGTGTTTCAGCGATAATAATAACGCGCTGCAATTATATTTTGTGAACCTGTGCACGTACCTCGATTGGTTCATCTGTTGAGAAAATTTTATTGAATTCTGTGAGTTTTTTTTGAAGTTCTGTTTTGGTTTTAGTTTCCGACAAAAACCCCAAAAAAATAAAAATCTGATCATATTCCAGAAATTCCAATCAGCCAGCATGTCGAAAGGCAACGCAATTGGTATTGATTTGGGCACGACATATTCGTGCGTCGGCGTCTTCATGCACGGAAAGGTTGGCAATCTTGGCGGCAGTGTCAGTGGACCGTGTCAGTGTTTTTGGCTACCCTGGCGGGGAAATTAGCAGAGCCGGTCCGGCCCGGCCTGGCTCGCTCCTCGGGCGGGGCCAGGCCTGGCCAAGGTTTTCCATGGTCCTGGTTATACTGGCAGGCGAAAAAAAGCCGGTTTTTT
>JASAMV010007839.1:0-43032 GCA_030248065.1 Rhynchonema sp. JSB1_4 | reverse complement strand
GTACGGATCCCGAGAAATTTTTGAGACATACATGTACGGCAGCCCTCATGGTTCTTAAGATAGGTACATAAGCATGCACATGCAGTCATGTTATGTCTCCGTACATAACATTAGTATTGATATCAGGCAAGGGGAGTTGTTCTCAAGGCTCGCCGGTTCACAGTACATACTTCCGCCTAACGTTTAATAATAGCAATAGTATTTTTGTTGAAGTAGTACCTATATTTATTCTAGCTGCATTCCAGCATGTCGGTAAAACTATTGCTGTCGCATAGTGATTATTACCAGTGTTTGCACATTACGTCTTTCCCAAAATCAGAGCGCAAAAACGGCTGGGGGAGAAAATTTTAAGCATCGCGTAAAAATTATGTTAATTCTGTCCGTGAGCATCGGGGGGTGACGTTAATCATGAGTGTTTTCGCCACATGTGCACTTAACGGTAGAATTTTTTTCAAATCGTCCTTGATAATTGAAAGCAGGTTTTTGCGCGCTTGTGCGCATTGAAAAAAATTATCTCTCTGGCTTGCAGCGTCTCTGTGATGATAAACATTCAATTAAATGTAAGTTTCACCACAAGTGCTGTAAGTGCTGATGTATAGCGGAAAGGTTTTGTTAAGCGGTACAGTGACTAATACGTAATGTACGTCTTTGCAGAAATGATTGTACCCATCAAAGAATGCAAAAAAATCTGTAGAAAGTTGCACAGCAATTGACTGGGCCTGCCTAAAACATAAAAAATCACAGTGTCATTCCTTTTAACCTTGAAATTAACTTGAAAAGTGATTTTCGAAACATAAACCTCATTCTCACTTTAATAGTTTTTACATTCCAAAATTAACGCGTCTTGTATCGCTAGCCATATTGTCGCCCAGCGCGCTACCACGTACATACATACCTATGTACATATGTACATATACAGTATGTATAGATCCTTGAACAAGTAGCGTCCCAGTGGGCCAGTGCGCAGGATTAGTTTGGCCTACCGCGGTTGACTGCAGTCAACGGTTTCCCCACCGGATGGCTATGTCCAACACAAAAGTATAGTCGACTGCAGCCTACCGGGGTCAACTGCTGGCTACCGCGACGCAAACCATTCAAACACCTCGGATTTCACTATACTGACACCCAAGTGCACAACTCTACGCACTATGCGAGTCCTACAATGTTATGTCACACTCCTGGACCCGTTATCACTACATTATCAAATTCTATTTTTGGCCGTTGGCATTCTTTTCCTTTTTGTGGGAATTCTCCTGTTTCCATATCATCGTAGCTTTTATTGTTTTAGGTTTGTGTCACATGCGCCGCGCGTGTGTGTAGTCCTCGCGCTCGGGGTGCGCAAACACAAGAGAATGAAAATGACTGCAGTTGACTGCGGTGGACCGCGGTAGCTGTTTTTGTGTGTGGTGGCCCACCGCAGTCAACCGCGGTAGGCCAAAAAATCCTGCGCACTGGGACGCTACTTGTTGGGGGATCTGTACGTCAGCCGTGTGCCACAGCAACCAATTAATGTGTTTTATTTGACATTACCCGCCTTCGTGTAAAAGGTAGTACAACCTGCCTGCTAAGTGCCTTGCGTTATGCAGCTGATGCCATGCCATGTGTATTTGGCACCATAACCTGGGTTGAGTGGAGAGTTGAGTTGAAATCTGGGTGGAAAAAAGGTGCAGCGGAATATAGTTCGGTTGAAAACCAGTGCGACTGACAAAGCGCATCGAACGCCTTCAGTTGAGTTGAAAGTTGAGCGAAAAAAGTCGACTGGAAAAAAGCGCTGGTTCACTGTACACATGGTTTCACCCAAGAGACCTTTCTAAAACAAGAGAAATTTTGACATAAAAAGTTCATCTGTATGTACCACATACACGTTTTTTAAAAAATTCGTTCTGTTGATTTGCAAAAGTCTCTCTCACTTGGAACCTTAGAGAATGAACTCCTTTCGATTCATTCTGCTGAGCGAACAGGCACGTGTGCGGACCCCTAAACCGGATACAAAATTTAGAATGACGACCTATTAAATTAAACGAAATGAATGATCAGAAAACGAACAAAACAGTCACTTGTGTGTTGATGCACTTTTTCTCTTGTGTAGAAAAGTTGGGTGGAACCAAGTACAGTACCACTGCGCTTGCTTCTAGCCAACTTTCAACTCTCTCCACTCCATCATTTAGTGAATACCGATGCTTAAATCAACAATGTCAGTTTATTCAGTTAGTCGCAAAGCTCAAAAGAATATTCTAACATTCGGAGAGGCAAAAAGTCTGATGTTCACCTTACAACACAGCTTCACCAAGAAAATAGAAAAAAGTGTGTGACATGATGAACAACCCGACGAAATCTCATGCAGTGCCGGTTGACACAAAACAAAAAACCGTAAACTACATAGTTCTGGGGCCTCAATATACTTTTTCAACTAATAATATTCCAATATCGACCACGTTCAGACCTTCAACCTGAAAAAAATACAGTGCCCCTTCTCCATAGTGAGCATAGTCTCCGACCTGCGATAAACCGTTGTTGAAGACCACTCAAAGTGTCGAAAAAGCAATCGAGAGTGCCGGGACCTGACCATGTCACTATGCAGGTGGTGGACTGTAGCAATCTACAACTTTGTTCGCAACGTGTGCATATCTACGCGCCCCGGTATTTATCTAATTTTGTACATATTTTATCTAACATTTTCTAATAATGTACATGTCATTATTCGTCAGTGAGCGCGTTGCACAGCGGCGTATCACAACAGCAGGTCACCGTGTTGCCCAGCTTGTCCGTCCGACAGCGATTCATCTCGATATGGTTCGCTTCGCATTTGCCCTTCGGCATGCAGAATTGCACGATGAACCACGAAAAAATCGACTGTAAAAGAACGCGTGGGATGGATGAAAATGACGGATTATCAAGGACGGCTTTTGTAATCGCAAAAGGCCAACTGGCTGAGAAACGGGCCTTCTGGTATATTTCAAAATGACACAGGCAACCTACAAAGCGGGCTTCTTCTAATAGTGTCCTACGGAAGAGCGCATATTTCACGTCACGTACATACGCTTTCTTCATTGGATAGCGGGACGAATATGCGTCGACAACAGGGAACATTCTACTGCGTTTAGCACGAAATATGCGCGCTTGCGTGGACTTCAATATGTAATTAGCAGACAAAACGTTTTTTATCAATCACGACAAGCCACCAATTATAAAAAGAAATGGTTTCGACGTTAGGCGACTTTATATCCTTATTCATTTCGAGCGGCTGCCGAAAAGTTGCGATTAACTATTCCATGCGGAATGTAGTTTCACAATGAACCATATCCGCAAATCACTAACCAGTCCACAAGCTTCATCATGTTCGCACGTCGTGACGCCTGTTTGTTTGTCTGCGGTTGTGTAACATGACAAACGGGTAGGATCTTCTGGACCACCCTGTAGCAACAAGTTTCTGCATTCAGCCGTTGATGCGAGCAGGAATACGAGTAGTGAATTGCGGAATATGGTTAGCCAGTTCATTTCATGTATGTTGTTGTTTGGGCCTGGAGTCCCTTTTTCGGATTTGGTGTACCTGGGGGCAATAATGACGGAGATTGGCCAGGTGTAGCAGGTATGTTCGTATGCGTTGCGTATAGTCCAACCACGAGCTCATGAGACGACTCTTTTTATAGCTTGCTTGGCCGGATTCAAAAATGCGCCGGCACACGGGTTTTCGCAAACAAAAGAAAGAGATTGGGCCGAGAGACATGATGACAAGTTCCAGCTGGCTGACCTCAATTTGTTGCGTGCTTAGGCGAACAGCAACGTCGTTCAACACACAAATGTTTTGAGAGTCAAAAGGGAATTTACGCACCGAGGTGGAGAGCGTGTTTTTAAAAAAATACAGCGTTTCTCTTTCTTTCATTTCCGAAATACGTGGAACCGGAACATTATTGGATCCGTTAAAGTCAACTTCAATATAAGTCGTCTCATGAGTTCGTGGCTGGAGTATACGGGCAATTGAGTAAATTGAGGAGTAGATCACTTTGAGCAAGAAAAAACAACTGAGTCCAAAACAGCAGAACCTAAAGCGAATATGCCTAAGGCTAAACACAAAACTAAGCCCAAGTGCAAGCCTAAGCTCAGCCTGAGACTAAGCCATTGGGGCAAAAAGAGTGCTGCGTTTTCGGCCCTGCTCTTTTCTCTTGCTCGAAGCGGATTTGCCCAATCGCCCGGCCACCGCATGCGTACGTGAATTCAAAAGCCTCACGGCGTTAGTCTGTGGCGGTCACCCCTCCATGCACACACACAGGTAGACGGAGGGTGTCATGCCCTGACCTCTACCTGGGGGAGCCGCTCTTCAGAAAGTCGAAAGCGAGAGGATACGCAGAGGTAAAGCAAGAGCTTACAAGTTGGACACTTATTAGTTTGGAGTTGGACCATGATGGCATCTGCACCGTCCCCACATATTCGTTCTCAGAACAGTGGTGTTGTTAGTTTGTTGGAGGGGGTTACCCCGAGAGGTTTTTGGCACTTTTGGAAGATGATTTGGGTCATTTTTTCAGAAACCCCCTCAGGTATGGGAAGTTTTTTTTGATTTTTGGAGAAACCTCCTGGAATTTTTTTGGGGTACATATGTTTATGTATGAGAAATTTCCCAAAAATTGGGCTGGGTATGGGAAAATTTCGGTTCCGCAACGACACCACTGTTTCAGAATTGAATCAATTGAATTTGAAGCATCATGAAACAATATAATGATCATTGAATGACAAAAGGTAAATAAAACAACAAGATATAATCTGGATAATTATGTAAACTGTACATGATGAGTCTGATAGAACAACAGCACAACAGTTTATGCTGTTCTGCAATATTTGTCTGCCCTGTCAGTCACTTTTTTCCACTCGGTCTGTCTTCTGTTGCGTTGAGACACAGGGCATGGAGCGCTCACTTAGAAACAGTGGTTGATATTGAAAGAACGCAGTATTCTTTTTACTCCTCTCCATGTTGAAACATCGTGCGGAACCCAAGACTGCCCAGTTACTGTCGTGAGGTGGAAAAGAAGAAGCAGTTGTCTAAGTATATAGGTTTGAACGAAAGTTTCGACATCGGCTGGGTGTTGGTTCAAAAGAGTTCGCGCCAGGAATATGGTTCAATATCTGCTGGTCGGCATCAAACAGCTCGGAGCACGCTTACGTTTATTCCTGTGCTTCATGAAACATCAACAAAGTGATGCAAGCTAGTATCGTTTTTTATGTCAGTCAGCCAGAAACCATATTTCTTTTATGCCTCTTGGTGCATTTTTCTTTCTTGTGTCGTTCTTTTATATCGCGCAAGCGCGAAACGGGGAACCCGAATAAACCTGGCACGGAAAGTTTCCAGCAACCAAAATCATGGTCTGGAACCGGTCTCAGACATGGAGTTACAAACTCGGCGTTAGCACCATCGTTTTTACAAAATGTCAACTGTAGCTTGCCCGCAATCACGCGTGCTTGCATGCAGCGGGATAAATTTTACATGGCCATTTTGGACACGGTGTATACCTTGTGTGTAAGTTTGAGGTGATTTAGTACAGCATTGTTGAAATAGCGCACGAATAAAATTTTCAAAAGGAGCACTGTAGGGAATGAACCATGTACGTCGCTTAGCATTATCATACCAGCTCCGACAAGTGCGACATGTGACTGAACGGCGATATGAAGGTAAAAGGACAGAACACGGTAACAATTCTTGCATACGTTGATTTTTGAACCAGGATGTTGCAATGTGTTTACTAGCTTTTCGAGGAAGTTCCTCGTGAGAGTTAACAACTTATGTAATTCATATCCAATTCTAGAAGTTCGTTTAACAGTCGTTTTTCGTATTCCTATGATGTAATAACAGATTAGACTTGACACTGACGCTGTCAGGCAAGGGCGGATCCGGGTGGGGCACAGGGGGTCATACCCCGGTTTGGTCCATTTGGCCCCTGATGGAAGCACCGTTCCGGAAGGAGCAAGGAAAAATGACTCCCTAAATCGCAGTATTTTCAGTGATACACGTCAAAACTACAAAAATAGCGCGCTTCGCGCGTCAGATACACCCATTTTGAAAGAAATTTGCGCGCGCGTAAAAGGTGCCAAAACTTATCGTGCTTTGCGAGCATTGTCTCATTGTCTTGTACATTTGGTTTAAAAAAAACGCGAAATTTTTGTGAAACGCAAAAAAACGTGAAAAACATTTGGTCTGAACAAGCACCAGATAAAAATGATTTTTCAAAAATGGAAAAAGCACCAGGTAAAAATGACTTCTTGGATTTGGCCCCTCCCTTGGCCAAAACCTGGATCTGCTGCTGTTTGGATGGACATGCGTGACTTTGTTATCATTTATGCAATATTGCGTAAGCATAAGTAATGAAGCACACCTGCGTTCCCGGACATTTTGGCCGCAATTTGTTCGGGCTGACTGCAGCTTTTCGATCCTGTTTCATGATACCTATGGACATAAATGACTCGGGCCCAAAAATTTCAGAGACCCCAGAACATTTTATATTATTCATGCGCTGTTACTTTGGAGTGCATCTAAATCTGCCGCCGTTGTTATCAACCAGGAATCGGAATTATTCGGCCCGAATAGCACCACTAGCTCGCGCTATTGACACATGAACTTTCGTGCAATACTTTATATCTCGTTCAGACGGTATAAATGTCTGAGTATGAAACTCTAAAAATATCTTAAATTGGATTACCCTGTGTTCGGCACGGTCCGGTCTAAACACAGGTGTTTTTCTCCTCTCCTGTATGTTTGGGCTCCGTGAAACATCACAGAGCAAACAATTAAAACGCTAATTTCCTGTCTCTAGGTTTCTGATGCCCGGTCTACATTTTCTGAAAAGATGGCACGCAGAACAAACGCGCCAAACATTCTTTCTATGCTCACTTTAGCGATTTACGTCATGCAACGGACGTTTTCCCCACGGAATTAAGTGTATTTATGAGTGATACATACGAAAAATATAAGAGTACGTCATAAAGATTATCACAAGTATGTATAAAATGGCAAAGCACCTATAGGTGTACTCTGAATGGGCGGGCACTACTAATTAGCTTCAGAAAATTTTAACCTTTGTGGAAAGGCCAGCTATGTACAGTATGTATCCCCAAAGAACGACGCATTTGATCGCAGCATATGAACAAGTGAGTGGGTGACAATAAGTGGGTCTCGGCGGATGGACTGTTGGCCTGTTTCACCCTGCTTTCGCAGACGGACCGGTCGGTCGGTCGGTCGGTCTATGTGAACTGTAACGTGGCAGTCATCCGTAAACTAGATGAGAACAGCGCCATCAGCTTTAAAAAGCAGCGCCATTAAAAATTTTTAACGAAAGTTAGTACGAGAATCGCAAGTTGCCCACATTGGGCAAGCACAATCGCATTACACACGCAACAAGAGACGCCAAAGTCCGCGCCGGACGCTTTTAATTAAAAAGTTAACGGAATTTGATCGTTAATCGGGTCTGTGGGCGGATCGAAGCAATGGGCTTCGGGTAAAGCATAAAAAGTAAAAAACAACTGAAATTAAAATTCGTCCAGTGCATACGAATACGAATAATAACCATATTATACCGGTCCTGTACATGTACAGCATGCAGTGCCAGAGAGAGTATGCCGTGGAAGTTTTTACTTCCAGATGTTTCAAATGTTAAAAGCATGTACTTCGCCTGAGCCCCTCACTCGTCTACTGAAACATCAACCAGCAAAACATGAGAACAGAGATGATCCGCTATATTTTGTTAGCATGCCGTTGGTTCCCCCGGCGGAGGGTGCAGTAGTAGTAATGGCCCAAATTCTTGAAACCCCAGCCGCGACGGGGCCCATTCCTGCGCCCCAAACATACGATGATGACAACTTTCAGCTGGCTGACCTCAATTTGTTGCGTGCCTACGCGAACAGCAGCGTTGGTCAACGCACGTTGTTAGAAATAAAAGGACGCACCGATGTGGAGAGCGTAAGATATATCAAACACACTGTGGCGCAACCGCTCCCGGTGGCGGAGGCGCTTTCGCGACTTGGGCCCAATTGTCTTGGTCTTGTATTGCCAACCGACATCCGTATTAATTATTGATAAAAGCTGGAGCGAAACACTTGGTTGCTTATTTTGCGAGTTAGCTGCAAAAACGACTGGTCAGTTCGTAAAACAGAGTACTATCATTGTTTTCCACGCAACCCAAGTGATAAGTAGGGCCACGTGGGGCTCTATTTGGAAAATCTGACAAATTGAGCCACACGCGGGGCTCTGTTATGGAGGGGCTACTGCCAAAAAAACTCTGGTATTGTCTTGTTCTTTCAGCCTTGTGTCGAGCGATTCTCAGTCCGAGTAAGGAAAGCTATATACGAAAGAGGCTGGAAACCATGCATGACGTTATGACGATAATAAGTGTGACGAAGACAGCAGTTGCGCGACAAACACCATGTGTTTAGGCTATAGTAGCACGATGCCAACAACGAACCCGATTTCGGAGGTGGCAGATTAGTGGAACATCAGATTTGGCAACTTTGACACGTCGAGGAATATATACAAAACGGTGCATGAGGATGTTCTCCTTCTGTTCGTTTTGCATGTACAACCTCCGAAATCGGGCTCGTGTTGGCGCCACTTATTTTTCGGTTTTCTATGGCATTAGGCGGTGATCGCCTGGGATCCCGATTCCCACGCCGAAATCCCGATCCCGATTAATATTCCGGATCCCGATCTATATCCGGATAAGCAATCCCGTTCGAGCACCGTTAGTTACATGTGCGTGACTTGCGACCGGGTTTCTTACATTTCCAAACGGGATCCTGCATGAATGACGACCTTCAGCGCAGAAACGCAATCGACGCCGCTGTGTATCACCTGAGGTACGTGTATCATCTATAGGTACCTACATAAGTGGGTAAGCCTGTCGTCAACAGATGTCAATCTTCCCACAACTCGTACATAGGTTTCTTTTCTTACCGTTCTTGTTGATAGTTTACGGTATTGTGTCTTATTCCTTGTTGCTTGCAGTATTACGTCATCCCTTCTGGCTGGTAACTTCCTTGTTTACACTGCAAAAACAAAATGAATGAATGAATGAATGAATGAATGAATGAGTCCCGCGGTGCTTGCACCTGATTCATGACGTTGTGGAAAGGCTCCTGTGTAAGTTCGCTCTGGCCTGCCATCCGCAAGATCGAGATTTTCAAAAACAAAGGGACAACTTTGTCGTGTTATTGTGCTAGACTTGATAATTTTCTCGGGATACTCTGATTTTAAAGGATGCAGCACAAGCGTTTCTGAAAATATTATTTCTGGGTTGTTATAATTTCTGTCCAATGGTATATACGCATTGCAATAATTCAGCAATAACTGACCGCAGTCAATTTTTTGCATCGCCGTTGGTGATCGTCTGTTCGTTTCTTTGCCTTTTTTCAGAGATTCTTGGACTCAAAATACTCTTTCAAAACGCTTACATATGTATGTTACATCACTAAAATAATATTTTTGCGAGAGAAGCATCCAATCTTGAGTAATAACGCGTTTTAAAGTGAATTCATGCAAATTTGACTCGGAGCTTGACGGTGAGCTTGTTCGTGAATTCCGCCCGACAGGGTGTAATGAGCAAAAACATTTTACGCGAAGTCAAAAACCTGACCCCGATGAAATCCAGCTCTGGATACCAGCCAAGTATACATGTACATACCATGTCAGCCACAGTACAGGCAGGGCATGCAGTACACTTGAGCGGCTATACTTTTTGTGTGTTGAACACAGCAGAAAAGAGACCGCCAGTTGCAATATGGTTGAATCCGAAAAATCCCGCGACTTTCGAAAGCTGGGTTGCTCGGAGATACTGTATGTACTGTATATATACGTACAATGAACAGCATGTTCAAGTGAGCGGTATATCAAACCTATTGATCGGATCGTTCCGGCATTGGTCAATTTAGCATGAGCTTTCGGCCATGAGAGCACAACGCATAATTCAGTCGCGCAATTTCGGACCTGTGACAGTGTCGTTGATCGCGAAAACAGTTTAGTGTATAGTTTGATCACAGATCGCATCAATAGTGAGAGGTATTTTGAACTTAATGATTTTTTTGGCAGTTTACGATATGTCATGACGAAAATAACAATCCCGCTTTCCTGAAGCAAAAGCTGGTGGAGAACAACTGTGCTGGAAACGGGAGGGCTCACCCTCGAGGCAACACTTTGATACTTACTACACCATTTTGATCTGAAAACTTGGGGCGGCCTTACGTAGAACCAGGAAATACGAAATTTGCCCACACGCAAATCAAGTGGTTCGCACCTGCGTTTCCAGCATGCTGAATAACGACGCTCTTCGACTGCAGTGCGGAATTCGAGACCCAAACTTTTCCAGTATCGAACTTGTATGCAGTTTCATCATGTTGCAATCTTGTTTTATGCCCTCTGGGCATATTTCCGTCTTGTGATCAAACTATGTGTGATTTTGGTGACTGATAAAAAGTGGTAGTGTCCGATATACTGTACATATATGAAACCGACAAAAAACCAGTTTCTGTGGATCAGAGTAACACTGCCATTTAACTTTATTGCGAGCATTTGGGCCCAGACGAGCAGAAACTGAGTGCAGCGTTGTAACAGTGTATGTATATAGACCGTTTTCGCTTTTCACCATTTTTTACAATATGTCACCATTTAACACAAGGGGTGCATACACACGCGCATCACAACGTAGTATAGTCCAGCCACAAACTCATGAGACGACTTTTTTTTTAAATTGGCTTGTGCGGATCCAACAATGTTCCGGTTCCACGTATTTCGGAAATGAAAGAAAGAGAAATGCGCGTATTTTTTAAAAACACGCTCTCCACTCGGTGCGTAAATTCCCTTTTGACTCCCAAAACATTTGTGTGCTGAACAACGCTGCTGTTCGCGTAAGCACGCAACAAATTGAGGTCAGCCAGCTGGAACTTGTCATCATCTCCCTCAGCCAATCTCTTTCTTTTGTTTGCGAAAACACGTGTATCTGGAGCATTTTTGAATGCGGCCAAGCAAGCTTTAAAAAAAGTCGTCTCATGAGCTGGTGGCTGGACTATACATCATTTTTTGTGTTTTGGTAGAATATGCCTGCTTGATTGGCAACTGTGCCGCCACGCATTGCTTTACAACGTTGTTTACTCCTGGTACATTAAAACTTACAGTGCGGTTGTTGTTAACAACAGTTTGCATATACTATACGTATAGCTGATAGAAAATTCGTAATATAATCTGCCGTAGTGTTAAGAGTAATGGCAAATAGTACTGTCATGTATTAGTCCCATGCATTAAATCTCACGCTCAGGCTGCTTGAGTTGTGGACGAGCGTTGACCACTTCAGGTGACGACTGTACCATTAGCCAGAGTTTTGATCGGTTTTGTTCCATCTGGCTCTGCAAGCAAGTGATCCTGTAGTGCTTTAACATTATGGATAGTGCAACATCAGCCAGCCGTTGTCTTGTGCTCACTGACTGCGCGCCACGCACTGATGTTTCACGCCAGTATAAGATCAGTTCACAAGTGTTGTTGGGATCATGTGGTGGCCATCTGGTGCATTCACAATTAGACCTGGTGCATCCGACGACTGTGAAAGCACCTAGAAACGGACAATCGTACAAAACGTTGTTCTCTTGCTTTTGCCCGCATAAAAGCTGCCCAATTCATGGGGCAAGCTCAATCTTTTCACACGTGACTTTTCAACAATAACAAAGAAAACCCGATGTTTGCATAGTCAGCTTTTACTTTTTCTAGCCGTTGCTTGTGATCTTGCTCACACATTGGATTTAGACTCCAGAAGGCCCATGTGACAACCATATACTTTCAGATCTTGTTATAATTTTTTCGTTTGAAATGTTATAATAAGCAAGAAATATGGCCGTGAAAGAAAGTGCGTTTTTGCCGCTGGATTATGTGGTGTTCGGACTGTTTCTACTGTTCTCGTTGTTGGTTGGAATCTATCATGCCTGGAAACAGCACATGGTCGAGAAACGGGTAACTTAGATTCCATTTTTGGGCTTATTGTAGCATCAGCACTAATACTAAATCCACAAGAAACTGAAGATACATACATCTGCGTCGGATGCTAAAATGGTCGAGTTCAAGATCAAACAGGGCCCGAAAAAGTCATGAAGGTTTCACTACAGACGGTCACCATATATGCAAAGAAAGAACGTAAACAATGAAAACTCATAACTGTCAGCGTTATAGAAACATTTGGTCCAAAACCCCGTAGTCGTGGTGCTTCCCTTCAAAGTTAGTAGTATAGGGAGGGGACCTGGCGGGCTAGTGCGCACGGAAAAAACTGGATGACAACCAGTGCGCAAACGCGTTCATATGGGTAACTGTGTTTTGGGAAATCCCCTGGCTGGCTGATGTTTCAAACCTAGTGTCCTTCAAGAACATTTTTTTTGAATCAGACTATAGTGTGATGTTCAGACCTATGGTGTGTTGCAGGAAACAGTTGTTTACACTACTGTCTGATTCAAAAAAATGTTCTTGAAGGACACTAGGTTTGAAACATCAGCCAGCCAGGGAATCCCCAAAACACAGTTACCCATATGAACGCGTTTGCGCACTGGTTGTCATCCAGTTTTTTCCGTGCGCACTGGCCCGCCAGGTCCCCTCCCTATACTACTAAAGTTGATATATACCACCACCCAGACATTATTTTGTATGCTTTCAGCACAAGAAGAACCACACGGCGTCAAAGGCAACGATCGACTTTCTGATGGGCGGGCGTGAGATGCCGATACTGCCGGTGGCGCTCTCTCTGTTGACCACCTTCTTGTCGGGTGTGACCATGCTGGGCACGCCTGCCGAGATATATCAACGAGGCTAGTATTGTTGATACAGCAGTCGGTAAATGTTAGCTAGTCACCTTTTGTCAGTCACCAACACGGTGGTATGCGTATAGCTGACTAACATGAGTAACGATCTCTGGACTACACTCATTTTTTGGTCATGGACGTTTTGTTAAGCATGGTATCAGACGTGGTTACCAGAACGGTCTTGGGTCACCGGTGTGTTTTGAATTAGTGAGATAATGTGCAAAGATTGACTGGACTGTTCTTGTTAAAACTCAATTGAGTTCCAGACAAAAGCATGCAACTTTCACACTAGTAAAGAAAGCGCCATCAGTGAAAATCAATAATTTCCGTAAGGCAAAAAGTCACGTAAACCAAGGGAAAGACCGATCCGATCACCAACCATAATTTGATGTTTCAATTACCATGTATATATTCAGGTGCACTGTTCTTCGTCTACTACTGGATGGGAGGCGCAGTGTTCGCGGTCAGTGGACTGTTCTTTATCCCCATATTCTACCGACTGCAACCAACGAGCGTCTATGAATATTTCGAACATCGATTTGGGTACGCTCTGGTTTGGTATTGTTTCTTCTGTTTCGAATTTTATATATTTTACTGTGAAGTCCATTTGGTGTGTGGGTAAACAACGAATCGCTGATCGAAATCCGTGTGATAAAGTTAATCGCACCATGTACACCATCACAACAAAAATTTGAAGTTGTCAAGATGATTTTGGTTTGGCTCCGTCGAGTCATCGCTTGCTAAGTCATCGATTGTTAAAATAAGCAGGTTCACCTGGAAAAACGTTTTTTTTCTACATACTGTATGTAGATGTCTCAGAAAAACGAAGCAACCCCAAATGAATGCCCGAAGCGATTTATCTGCCATTCTCCGGCACACACTAACATCCATATTCCAGTTCGGTGGTGCTTCGGCTTGTGGCAGCCGTAATCTTCCTGATCAACACCGAGCTCTACATGGCCATTGTGCTCTACTCACCTGCAATCGCCCTGGCCGGTGTCAGTGGCGTCCCAACGTGGCCGTTCATTTTGGTTGGTGTGTTGTGTTTTTTTGGGATCACATGCTGTACTGTGCTGCACAATCTGTGTCTCACTGGCTTGCACTTTTGTGCGTAGCAGTGATGTTTTACTCGAGCAATAAAATCTGCTCCAGATCCTTTTTGGAGGTCAACTGGCCAGAGGTGTTCGCACCGACGAGGCCTGGCACCTGACCCGTCTGTGAAAACAGGATGGCCGAAACGGGCGAAAGGCACTGCTGTTACATTAGTGTCACTGTGTATTTCTACTACCATGCTTACATGTATATCACGAATCACTATTTTGAACCAAACAGTGTGTATAATATGGTTGCGTGTGACGTATATGTAGTTTGTTTGCCCATTCCCCATATGACGGACGCTGCCCCGCAGCACGAAGGCACTGTGTAACTGTACGTACGTACATTGATGGTCACATGAATATTGATATAAAGTCGCACGGTTATTTTCCACAAATTTCACACGAAAACGCATTTTCACTCTTTTTCCGCATCAGGCTATCGGTACGCTGTGCACAATCTACACGACAATTGGCGGACTAAAAGCAGTCGTTTGGACCGATACATTGCAAGCGTTCTTCATGTATCTGGGGGTCACCGTTATGATCGTTAAAGGTATACTTATAGGCCAAAGCACAAAAGACACCAACTTGTTGTGTCGTACAAAATTTGGACGCAAGCCACTATGATTACGGTATACGACTAATTGAACAACTTTTGAGTGGTCGAAGCTTGCTCTATCGCAGAATATATCAGGGCAAAATGTGGGTAGCCGAATTGCTTTTACTTTTTTGCCACTGTCCAACTGTCGGTACACACGTACCTGCACATAAACGCGTGTGTACCGGGCTTGCCTTCGAATTTGATGATGCGGCTCTCTACCGGAGTTTTCCACTTAAAGCCCCGGGAACTCTATGCGGAAATTGGTGGAAAATGGACCCTCCGACCAGAAAGAAAAAATCCAATTAGAGCCCCCGGGGGCTTTAAGTGGAAACGTTTCCACTTACAGCCCTCGGGGGCTTTAAGCGGAAAACTGGGTGTTCTCATCGTTGTCAGTAGGGACACTTTAGGCCAGTATTTTGACATTCTGATACCATATTTCAACCTGATTGTGAGGATCTTCATCTAAACGTGGCAAAACGTTGGTAAAACAACAGATAAGTGCGGTATTTTGGTCATTCTTAACTAACTAGTTTGAACTATTTTGGCAAGTTTACTTTTCGATGTAAAATCAATGGTCCGTAAAAAAATAAATCCAATTAGAGCCCCCGGGGGCTTTAAGTGGAAAATTTCCACTTAGAGCCCCCGAGGGCTCTATTCGGGGGGCTTTAAGTGGAAAACTCTGGTAATTATTCTTGGTTGATTAGTGCAAAGCAATATTTTCATACCCACAAGATTGTTTTAGCGACAATTTTTTTCAGAAATCAGATGATTTTGTCAGTATTGTGCGACACGTCTTTAGGCACAGGTTCCGGGCTCTCTGAAGGCCCTTTCTCATTCTCTTCTTGCGCCGTGCTGTGCGCTTGCCTTTTTGCAAGTAAGCGTGCACGCTCGGCTCGTTCCAACCTTCTCTGTTGTCGTTCTCGCTTGTTTCTGGTTCATTTTTGCTCATTTTTTCTGCCAGGCTCCTTGTATATTGTTCCCAAACTTTTCGTGCTTAGCTTGTTTCCATTCCTGCTCTATAAAATTCGGTAATCCCAATCAAACTTTTTCTCGCCTCATCTCCATACAAATTTTTCATTTTGTTATTTCTCGGCCATCTCCACACCTTTTTCAACGCCGTTTTCGCCGATCGTGTACAGGTCAGTTCTGTTTGGTTTTTAAGTAGTTTTATCGTGATTGTGAGCTTTTTCCCAGTTTTTTTCACAAACAATTTAGCCTTCCCAACCCCTGTCAAATTTTTTGCATTACCGTAACCCGTTTTCACAACCATTCCCGCGCGTCGGTTTTCTGTGCTGTGGCAGCCCCTCATCTCACCCAATAGCATGTTGCGTGTTCTTGCGTTGTGTATGCTGTGTCTGTGTTACATGTTCATGTCCATTATGTATTCTGTGTGTGTGCAATCTGTGAATGTGAATGGTTTAGCAACTAAACACAAATTTGATGAATTGATCGTGCATTGTGCAACGTCCGAGCCCCGACCCGATGTGCTGTGCGTCCAAGAAACCAAGTTGGACGATCAATCATGTGACGATTTCAAGATCCCAAATTATCGATTCTTCGCGAGGAACCGAACTCAGCACGGTGGTGGTGTCGGGGTTTACATTAAGAACAGTCACAACCCATACATGATGCCTGTCAAAATTCCTGATAATCTAGAAATTCTGCCCGTCGCCTACACGATTGCCGGGGTCAAGTGCTGTGTGATCACCGTGTACAAGCCGCCGTCATGCAACAACGCCACGTTTGTCGATGGACTCAGTACGGTATTGGCTTTGGTGTCACAAACAGGAAAGTTTGACAACATTATTGTTTCGGGTGACGTAAACATGTGTGCTTTGGTGCCAGCTGAGTTCAAAAACCTGGAAAACACTCTCAAACAATACAATCTTGCCCAGGTCATCACTGAACCGACTCATAAGGGTCGGTTAATTGATGTTACATTCGTGCCTGACCATCTGGCGGTACAATACGAACTCCTTGCACCAATCGAAAACCACCATCACATGACATCAGTAACATTCGATATTTCCAGCACCCAGTCTCCATCCGACGCTCCGCTGCGCCGTGTCTGGCAGTACAAGAAGGCCGACTGGGACTTGATGAACAGTTTGCTCATCGTCTACAACCTGGTAAAACAGGTTGTTGATGCAGTAGACGTCAATCAGGCCTGGGACGCAATCAGTCAAACGATCGTTGGTGCTGCTGCGAATGCCATTCCTGCCCGATCCGCTCGCCCAAGACCACAGAATGACCAGCCGTGGGTGACGCCGAAGGTCAAGCGGCTCAGTCGGAAGAAGAGCGATCTGCACAGGAAGTGGAAACAGACCGGTGACAAAGGAACGTATGAAAAGTACTTTGTTTTGCGTGAGCAGTCAAGGCAGGCCAACAGGGCAGCCAGACGTGACTATGCCATCAAAACGTTTGGTAAAATAGCTCATCTGTCTGACTACTGGCAAAAGCTGAATAAGTACACGGGACGGAGCAACACAGAACAAGTGTCTCTGGCCAACACCGATGGGGAGTGCGTTGCTGACAGTGCTGGTTTGGCTGCACTGTTATCAACACATTTCTCCAGTGTATGGAACGTCAATGACGTTGAGGCACTGGTTCTGAACTCAACCGGTCCCGTGCCACCCGAATGGTACACTGATGTTTCACACGTGCTTTACAGTCTCATCACAGCCGACCCTCGCAAGGCCAGTGGCATCGATGGCATCACCGGCGAAATGCTCAAGAACTGTGCCCACGTGATCGCTCCGGCTCTCGCTGTGCTCATCAATCGATCGATAGACGAACACACGTGGCCGTCGGGTTGGAAACGGGCCGTTGTCACTGCCGTGCCGAAAGTCAAGACCCCTCAAAACCCATCGGACTTCCGCCCCATCTCAAAATTACCGCTGTGCTCAAAAATCGCTGAGAAGCACATTCGAAACATCCTGAACGGGTTCATTGCCCCCAAACTCTCAGAAACGCAGTTCGGTTTTCGTGGAGGTCGGTCTACAACTGAGGCCCTGTTGCATTTCAATACTACAGTCACTCGTGCTCTTGATGTTTCAAATTCTGTTGTTGCTGTGTATTTTGATGTTCGAAAGGCTTTCGATACCGTTCCTCACAATCTATTATTGCGTGTGTTACAAGACGATTTCAATGTTCCACCCGATTTATTGTTGTTGATTCAATCCTATTTGTCTGATCGAACCCAATGTGTGAATGTAAATGGTGTGTGTTCTGATTTCTTGTCTGTTCTCTCTGGTGTGCCACAGGGCAGTGTATTAGGACCGTTATTGTTTCTCGCATACGTCAACTCTGTTGCAAAACTGCATTTCTCTCCGTGTTCTCGTATTATTCTCTATGCTGATGATCTGGTACTGATTCACTTCATGTGTACACCTGACTGTGAAAAGCATTTGCAAGAGGATGTGAACTTGATTGTCGAGCACTTCTCCAAACACAAACTTCTCTCCATTAATTCTACCAAAACAAAACTTCAACAATTTGCTCGCTCAAGTTCATGTCCCGCTGTCCCTGCTATTGTGATTGATGAATGTCTGATTGATGTTGTCGATGCAAACAAATATCTGGGTGCTGTTATTGATTCCAAGTTTGATTTTGGTCTGCATACTACTGCCACGTCTGTGAAAGTGAAGAAAATTGCTGGTTCATTGTACCGTACCTTTCGTAATGATCTACCTGTGTCTGTCATGCGTTATCTGTATCAAACCTTGATTTGCTCTGTCATGTACTATTCGTGTGAGGTGACCTATCCTATTCATGACTATTCACGTAATTTGTTGGAAAGAACGCAAAAATCCATTATTCGCATGTTCTCTGGCAATTATGATCGGTCTGTGTCATATTCGCAGTTGTGTTCAATGTTTGGTGTTGATTATGTGGGTGTCACTGTCATGAAACGTCGTCTGAGATTGATGCATTCTTATGTTCTTGGTATTCGTGCTGCTCCTGTTGACTCTATTTCGTTCATTTCTGATTCCAATTCTCGCTCCAGTTCTCGTCTTAATCATTCTCGTGCCATTTGTATCCCACGTGCTAAAACTCATATTCTCGCTACCAGTGCTATTGTTATCATGTCCCATCTTTACAATGCTTTACCTGATTTTGCTGTTTTCCTGCGAATGGGCACATTCAAAGGAGTCATTCGTTCGCAAAGCTTGATTGTTGAATTGTTGTACAAATTGCGATTGCTGCCAGTGAAATTTATTCCGTCCGTGTGTGAAATGTAATTGACCGATCATGCTGTGTTTCTGTGTTTTCTGTGTTTTTTTGCTCCTTATCATCATCTACATCTCTCGATCCGTAACTATCCACTGGCCCACTAAACACTTGTAATTGTTTATGGTTTCGTCGTTACTGTCCAGCTTATGCGTGTTGTTGACGTTACCATGTTGCTTCTGATGCAATAAAAAACTTGAACTTGAACTTGATGTTTTTTTTTTTTTTTTCTTAGGCCGAAATTTTTTGTGGTAAAAACTCTGGAACAAATCACAATCTGGCCCGCTAACCGTCGCTTATTAATCACACTGCAAGTGATTATTACATACAGTATAATGACGGAGAGTGCCAGGATCCGTTCACTAGAGGATAGACTGCAGCTTCATTTTGAGTTTCATGATTGAATGCTTGTTGTGAAAGATCATGGTCGACTGAATTCTATGCGCAAAAATATATTCCAGTACAACTCGATCTGGGGGTCCACATTTGGCGCGTTCGCACTGTGGATGTCACTCTATGGACTGAATCAGATGGCCGTCCAGCGATATTGCTCGTTGCCGACGCTGAACAAATCGAGGTATGCAGTACAGCCTGTTTATAGTGACGCGATTGGATGACGCGGTACTTTCGGTCGCACCCGACAATCTACCCGCACTCTTTACAGTGGAACCATTACACAGTACCTATATCTGCGTGGTTGGTGGTAGGGTTGGGCAAAAAAAACGACGGGGTTTTTAAAAAAGAAACGACGGAGTTTTTTTTTAAAACGACGTTTTAAAAAAACGTCAGGGTCGTTTTTGGTTTTTTAAATCCTGAATTTCCCTGATTTTCCCTGATTTTTCAGGGAAAGTACCCTGATTTTGGAAGGAAAATCAATTTTTTTGTCCCATTTTTTTCAAAAAATTTCCGACCAATTTTTACTTTCTCGAGATACGTCGATATACGGAGTTTGACTTTCAATGATGACCCCGGCCAAAGATGGTCCCATGATGCGCGTCTGATATGGGCTATTAATAACTCGCTAGAAAATTGTAGAAATCCGTTTATTTTGCCTCAGAACACATAGAATTACTTCATTTAACCAAGTTTTCTTCCCAAGATGAGCGTTTTCCAACTTTTTGGGGGCATATTTCGGTCATCTGGGCGTTTTTAAAAAACTTTTTAAAAAACGATTTTTGAAATAAAGTTTTTTGCCCAACCCTGGTTGGTGTGACAGATAATGACCCGCTCATGTCACTATAAAGAGGGTACAGACTGCAAAAAATTATTCATCATCATTTAGAATTTAATAATTTCAAAAAAAAGTATATTAAAGGGTGTGTCTAACGTCTCCTAACCCCATGTTTTGTTGGGTGGAATTGAAAGATGTCTTCGAAACGCCGCCGTGTGCAAAAAACCGCGACTTCTAACTTGCTAAATCGCGAAATCTTGAGGGTTACTTTTCGAATTAAATCAATTTCCGGACACAAAATTCAGACTGAGCAGACAAGAAAAGTTACGAAGCGAAACACACACAAACCACCTTCTGTGGGTTAAATGAAACATTCATTGTGTCCACAGTCAAGCCAGCAGCCAGAGCGTTGTGTGTTGAGCGTTTACGTGCATTGTATAGGCGGCTGAGCCGCGCTTAAACATGCAATGTTTCAGCAGAAAAACGCCAAACATGAGTAGCGCGCACTCAAAAGCGCCTGGAGTTTTGTGTCCGGAAATTGATTTAATTCGAAAAGTAACCCTCAATATTTCGCGATTTAGCGAGCCAGAAGACGCGGTTTTTTGCACACGGCGGCCTGTCGAGGTCATCTTTCGATTGCACCCAATAAAACATGGGGTTAAGAGACGTTAGACACACCCTTTAAACTGAAAAAATCTCCCTTAATTCCAGAATGGTGATCGGGATAACAATTCCATTCTTCATGATTCTCGGCTCGACCGCGTGTTTCATCGGAATTGTTATGTTGGCGTACTTCTACGATGATTGTGACCCTTTGGACACGAAAGAATACACCAAAGACCAACTTGTGATCGTTTTTGCTGCGAAAACCCTGCGTG
Source organism: Rhynchonema sp. JSB1_4 (assembly GCA_030248065.1). Lineage (NCBI taxonomy): Eukaryota > Metazoa > Nematoda > Chromadorea > Monhysterida > Xyalidae > Rhynchonema > Rhynchonema sp. JSB1_4. The sequence goes on along the minus strand of JASAMV010007839.1, from coordinate 22,248 downwards.
AGTTAGACTTAGGCTGAACTCTGACAAACGCGAGAAACGAAAAGTGAAATTTTCGCGTTTGTCAGCGGGCAAAGCGAAACGTTAACTTTTCACTTTTCGCGTTTGTCACGCCCTGCGCCGCTTGTTATGGCGAAAAATTTGGTGTCTTCAGGAAAAAAGACGAATAGGGTGTACTTTAAATTCGCGCGGGAAAATGTAGGCGCACATCCACTGCATGTGCACAAAAAATATAGGCCCACCCCCGCGCCAGTTGGTTAAGTCATCTTTTAATGTTTTTGACAGATAACATTAAAGGTGGAATTATAGTTGGTCGCGTGCGACCACTTTACCCAGCAGATTGCACGCTGCTGCACTGTTCTTTGTTCTTTGCAGTGCTCAGGCGTTTACGTATAAGGCCTCACTTGTTGAAAAAAACAACCGTGCAAAAAATCATTTTTGTCAAATAAACGTGAAGAAACCAAACAATTGGTATTTTGGGCGCGACCACTTTGACGCTTGAAGTTGTTGTAGCTCGGTGTTTGGAAATCAACCACTCATGGCTTTTATGAGCTTCAAATGATTCTGGGCGTCGTTTAAAAATCATTAATGATCAATACCGGAACATTGAAATTTTGCCAATAAAGTTGAAATATTTCAACTTCGCAAATTTTCGGCGCAGCGACCATTTTCTGGGCGCAGCGACCACTCGAATATTTACGTATCACACACACTAACTTGAAAGTGTGATTATGGTGTTGTTCTGGTTGTGTTTCGTCCATCATTAACAAGTTTCGCCTGTTTCATACCGTATGTGCAAACACGCGGTGGTCGCCAGCCCGACTATGATTGCACCCTAACGAATTTTTTATGTAAATGTTTATGCGGTGCACTAGGTCATCGTCAGTGCGAATGCACCAGATGGCCACCATCTGACCCCAAGATCAAAAGCCAGCAGCCTGCGGCATTTTTATTCATTTCAGGCAGTATCCCCGGCTTTCCGGGCCTGTTCCTGGCGTGTCTATTCAGCTCGACTCTGTCTACCGTCTCATCTGGTATCAACTCACAAGCAGCCGTCGTTTGGGAGGATTTCGTGAGACGGAAATGGGGACATAGGATGACTGAACTTCAGGTTGGTCATCATGCTACCTACATAATTGTGATTGGGGTAGGTCTTGACTTGAGTGTTCGCTCACACCCTCATACGTGATGTCCTTTGCGAATCAGGCAATGCACATGAGAAAAGTTCTCCCAAAAGATTCGGTGACATCGCATACGAAATAAACCTGTAGGGCAGCTTGGTTGTCACCTGTTTTTAAATAAGCGACTGGCGATACACCAGATCATCATCGGTGCGAATGCGCCAAATGGCAACGTGAGCAAAAAACACTGCCCAGCAAACTTGCTTGTTATGCTAATGTTTCAGTCCGCGCTACTCAACAAGATATTCGTGGTTGTGTTTGGTGTCACAGCCACGGCGCTGGCGTTTCTGGCCGAACCCGCGGGAGGGATCGTTGCCGTAAGTCGTGCTACAGTCGACCGTCTGTGTATAATCTATGACAGTTTGGTCCTGTGTACATAAAAGCTCTGTTAGTGAATGCACATATTCTCCAATGTGAACGTAACAAACAGGGACCCAATCGATTCACGAGAGGGTCGCCTGTAGTTAGCCATCTGGCTGATTCTGTGACGAAGTCTAATCTATCACACTGATCACTTCGTCATTTCGTGATTAAGGTCATCTTTATAGGACACTATCAAGCTCTATGGTGATCGGTAGAGTTTCTCATTTGGTCACTGTAGGTATTGCGATCAGGGTTGTTTCAAAAAAAACAGTGGTTAATTTAAAAAAATTTAAAAATTTATTTTTTGAAGAGTCAGATATTCTGTTTGTTTTTTAAATTAAAAACACGAGTTTTTTGGGAAAATGAATTGGCCTAATTCTTCCAAAAATGGCCTTTTTGAGGCACAAATTTTTGAAATTTTTTCTGAGTTGGGTCAAATTTCCCAAAATCGCGCCTGCGGCTCTTAGTCTGACCGCCAAAATGACTCATAAAGAAGCTGATGGATCGCACTTTTTTAAATGATAAGTCAGTGCATGCCTCTTCGGCACCATAGTCTTCTATATTATAGCCCCACCAATCTATGAAACGATTAGAGAGAACGTATGGAAACTAATAGGCACCACGTGTACACACAAGCGTGCGTATACTGGCGCAGGATCATCATGAGCGGAAACTTATTTCATTGAGTCTCTTAACAGCATCATTCAGAGGGGCTCTATTTGGAGAACTCAGGTACCGGACAACGCCATATGTTCCCTGGGGGCTTATTTTGGGATTCACTTCTAATTTGAGGTTAAAATTAATTACCCAAATAAACCCGCACTTTGAATAAGCATGTGACACATGAATGAAAATGTCTGAAGATGCGCCGCGCTTATTCGGAAACCCTTTCGAATTTGTTTCCAGTGGTGGCTTATTGGAGGAGCATATTTGGCATTCTCCGGTACATCACTCCTTTGATTAGAACTTTACCAGGTGCAGTACATAAACGGAAATCGTTTCCTATCGTCATTGAATCATCATCATCGATGTTTGCAACGTGAAATTTAATATTCTGTGACAGTCTACGCAGTGTCGGCACCACGTCCGCGTGATATTTATACTACCGACAAACACTGATAGATAAAGTAGTCGTGCCAAGTCCACGTCACGTTCAGATCCTGCGAGAATAACCGAATCGCCTTCGTACGTGCGTTGATGATCCCCACGTGAGGGGTCACGTGACGAAAAATTTTGAGTTTTCAAAAAAAAATTTGTGTAGCGCTTCCATTTCACCTGAAACGGTTTGCGCTATCTTTTCTGATTAAAAAAATTTAAAAAAAATATTTTTTTTGTGTTTTTAAAAAAACAGTGCGCTAATAAAAAAATTTTTTTCAACCCTGATTGCGATTTGTGCATGACGTCATTCACTTTGAGATTTGTTCATCCCAGACAACGAATTTTTACACTGGTCAAAATGCGTGTCACCGAGCGCGCAAAAAGTCACGTGACTACGACGGAACCAAACGGATCATCACATTTCATCATTTTCATCATTCCCTTGGAGATTCTGTTTTTTTTTACCGACGAAGAAGTTTATCTTTTCGATCAATCTTCGATCGAAAGTTTCATCACATCCCTTCCCATCCCGACTAACCACAGTAACCCACACCAATTCGCCTGTTCATCAACCGGACCAAAAGAAACATGGCAAGATCAGTAAGCAGTCCAGCTGAACACAACCGTGTTGGCCTCTCGAGCAACCTTGGTCGCCCAAAACTTTGAAGCTCCGAGGCAACTTGGAGTGGAGTGACGGGAGCTCACAGATCGAACATAATATATCGCCCAATGGACCAAGATCTACTGGGGTCGACTCGATCTGGCGCTTAGTGAAATTCAGTGATATTAATTTGCTTTCTTTTGCCTGGCCCAGGTTTGTTACTCGTTTCGGTGATACTGTGATCTTCTCAGTGATCCCGTTTGATGATTAATTCTAATTGAAACGCCCAGAATTAAAAAAAGTTTGCCCTTGCACGTGCACGATATCGTAACGTCCTGTTTGCCTGCAGGCCGCATTCACGGTGATCGGAGCCATAGGTGGTCAATTGGTGGGGCTGTTTTTCCTCGGAGTGTTCATACCTCGAGCGAATAAATGGGGCGCAGCTGCGGGACTGATATTGGCAGCGATTATGGTTAGACTATATACATAAATACTTGGGCCCGTATCCATTTGAATGCAAACACTATGCGACTGCGACTGCAGCAAGAGAAAGAAAATTTTTGAACCCCAATGTTTTGCGACATAAAGATGGATCAGGAACTTGGACCAGCGTAAAAGTTGCCATCTCCTGCACCAACAAATATGTCGCTTTTACGCTGGTCAATATTTCTGCCCTACCATACAAACACAATCCACGAAACTTCCGAATGTTTCGCGGCAGAGTCGCATACGTGGGGTGCTTCCCTTCAAATTGGGTACAATCCCAAGGTTTTCAAAATCGTAGACCACCACATTTTATTTTAATTTGCCCATTTGCAACTAACAGGTGACCACCATAGCGATTGGTTCGTTAATAACCAAACCGTACGTCAATTATCGTCTGCCTGCCAACGAGACATGCTACAACACGACCGGTCATGTAAGTATTGGTCGCACAATGACTATATGAGAATCCATCCAAAATTTTTCCTGAATTGACAAGCCAGAAAATTCAAATTAACATTGCGCGCCAACGTGTAATCCCACATAAAGTAAAGGTAAACTACACCAACACGAGCCCGATTTCGAAGGTGGTGTGTGTTCAAAACGAATTGAAAGAGAAAATCATCATGCTCCACTTTATATTCTTCAACGTGTAACATTTCCCAAATCAGCAGCCACGTATGAATGTTTCACTATTCTGTCAGCTGCGAAATCGGGCTCGTGTTGGCGTGGTTTGCCTATATGCAGTAAGCGAAATGTTTCAGGGATTAAAAACGTGGTTGACTGGCTGGTTTATTTTCAAATGAAAATGTTTTGTAAGAAATACAAATAGCGCTGTGGTTAAGCGTGGCTCATGTTTGGAATCCTGAAGATCAAGGTGGTTTTTGATGGATTTTCATATGGTCGTTGTGCGACCAATAGATCAGCAGTAAAAACTTTTAACAAAAAAATATAATAAAAAGATTGTAAACTTTACGTTGAGCCCTGAAAACACCTTCTAAGACACTAATCGAGCTTGGTGGCAACCTTCATTTCATACACAGGACACCTCACCGTGGAAAGACGGCCGACACCCGGACGCCCTCTACGGCGATCCAGACACGTTCATCATATTCAAATTCTCGAGCTACTACCTGCCCCTGTTGGGCATATTGACGGTGATGATTGTGGGCACGATCGTGTCGATTCTGATCCCGGACAAAGAATTGGAGACAATGTCTGAGCTTGAAAAGAAGAAAAGGTCAGAGTTGACCTTTATTGGTTATATGCGATCATCTGACGATGAACCTATGGGATACCTGGATGGTTCGAATGAGTTTGAGATGAAGCCTAAACAACGCAGGAACAAGGATGGGACCACTGGCAATCCAGCGTTTAATTTGGGACAGTAGTATACTGTACATGGAGTATGCCGATCTAATTGATGTTACCCCCATCAAACACGATGATTGGTCCGGTCTAATGTCTTTGGTGACGTGACTCCTTTGAAGTTGGGATACTAAAAAAATTTTGGTCGAACTTGCATATTGGCATCAGTAAATCTCGAAATATGGTGGGCAAGTCACGTGACAAGGGCAAGACCAGACGCGACGAATCCTCGTGTTTGACACCATGTTGATCTAGCAACATGCAAAATGCGGATTTGGGCTATCTGATATCGGTGTTTGTGTTGGCATCTTCTATTTTCTTGCAAATTACGCACTAATTCAAATTAGATACACTGTACACTAGTTCAATTCCATTGGACCAACTGAATTCAAATACATGCCAGATAAAAGCAGTACAATACCACTGTACAAAAACATTGTTGACGGCACATGAAAAAATATCAACAATCGCAGCAATGGCTGCAATGCCGCCGGTATCAAGCTTGGTAATCTAGTGCCGGCCTTTGCTTATTGTGTAACGATATTGAAATTTCGTAATATGCCACTGCTGTAGCTCCACTAGAGGTATGAACGTTGGCCGAATTTTTGTGTGAAGAACAATTTCAACGCTGGTTAGTGGCATGAGCACAAATCTCGAAAAATCCTGCTGCATCAATTTTGACGCCAGTGCTTTGGCATGGACTTGGCTTTGGCACAAGCAAATTTCGGTTCAACTGTGTTTCGTGGTAGAGTTGGCGTACTAATTCCTACCAGCGTAGAGGTTGTTCCATTGGACCAAATGAACAGCTTTTGCTTACGCTGGTCGAAATTAGTGTGCCAACTCTGTCGCAACTCAACAGCTCAAACAGCTCAACCATAATTTTTGCTCATTGCGCAAGCCAAGTCCATACCAATATGGAATTGCCTTTAACGTTGATATGGCCCATAGTTTTGCGCAAAAAGTCATCATGCGACCAAGGGCAATTTCAACGAGATCACACTTGCAGCTGTGGCCGCAATGAGTTACAAAAATCAAAAAAATCACAACAAATGTCTCGGGAAGGCAGGACGTGCAATGACCAGTCCTTGAGCAGTTGCTGCGCCGCCACCGCTGGTTCCAGCACCCACACCGGCACCGGTACTGGAACCGGAACCGGAACCAGGGGGAACAAGTCCGCCAAACAGATTTGCCAAATCGGGTGTCTGTCCGCTGGTGAGAAGACTCAGCAATTCGAGAGCTGGATTACTGCCTCCTGACATTGGATCCGATGTACCGCCGGCTGAAATAGCGGAATCGATCAGGTGGTGGTGTGTTTGCGTGCTTTGTTGCGGTGACACCACACTGTGACGTGGAAACACACTTTGCATAATGTTGTGAACTGTGCAATTTGTTTTTCTCAATTGACCGCTTTCAATCTTGCATTCACGGACGGACGGTGCACCACCAGGTCATCATTACTGAATGCACCAGATGCCCACGTGAACCAAAATACCCACTAATGAGCGCGTGTTGTTTGCTCCAGCAAAACATCGTTTGCATCGTATGCAATAAAAACACTTAAACTTGCTTGTGCAAACAGGCGCGAAGTCATCAAAACCCCATGAAAGGGTAATCAAAAGCCAACACTTACCATTCCTCAACTGTGCCACCAGCTGCCTGAATCGTGCCTCGCCCTGGACAGTGCCCTCCTTGACTTTGTCCCTTAATTCAACCAAACTTTGCCGAATCTCACTCATTGACGGAGTTGGCAGGCCGAATTCGTCCAATTTGCCAATGATTTCACCCAGACTCTTCTCCAATTCCGTTGGCAGCCCGCTACCCGGGCGACCCGCCACGCTGTCCACCATGCCGCTGGAAAGACATAATTAATTGCTATTTCGAAACAGTCAAGCCTCTTTGGGGCGACCGAAGATTGCCTAAGTCTCACCCCCGAATAAGGCCCCATTGGGTAGGCTTATTCGGAACATGTTCAGGAAGAGCCTCTATTTGTGGTCATTTAGAGCGATGTTTCATAGGTATGATCATACATAGTGCTGAATTATTAGGAAATCTTATTTTTCTGATATTTCAGATCCAAATATTTCCCTCAGGGGTCTTATTTGGCATTTCCGGTGGCATATGATTGCGTGAGAGTGGCAATTATGTATGTATTATGTAGCAAAAGGACAGATGGGGATGCCACACTAAATATTCACTGGACAGTTTCCTTAAAAACACATGCACCTAGTTGAGAGCGATACTTATAAAAAGGGTGAACTGTATAACCGTGCCCTCCACAATCCAAACGTACGTCAACTGCGGCGGCTGGGGCACCGTTTTATCGCCACCAGCCGGCGGTAAGCGTGGTGATGTTGCAGAGCCAGTGATGCCACGTTGGCCGAGGAATTGGTCTATGAATCCATTGAGGTCAAATCGCTCGATATCGGGTGCCGGGATGGGCGGACGACCGAGTTGTTGTTGTAGCTGGAAAGAGCGTGAAACATTACTGCTTGGTAACGAAAGCACCCTTGCAGCAAACCCCTTGATTTGATGAATATCTTTGAGTGATGTGGATATTAGTTTAACCTCCGTACCACTCTGTGAATGATTGAGTGAATGATAGTCTTTATGCATTGAGCGATAACGCGCCTCGTTCGTGTCAGTTGTCGCTATGTGGATGGAATTTGAACTGTGTCCTGGTTGAAACATCTAGCACACAGCATCGCATCCTGCGTTTAGCAGGTCATTGAAACGTTCGGAAAACTTATGAAACGTCATGCTAGTGTGTGATCCTGGCTAAAAATGAATAAACTGGAGCTGAACTGATGAAAACAAACCACCCGCTGGTCGCACCTGACGAAGCGCGTCGCTAATTAGCGGCAGTTGTTTCTCGAGTTCGAGTCTGTCCGTCAACGCTTTGATCAGTCCGCCGAAAGTTGTGGGCTTCGGTTCTGGAGGAAATTATAAAATTATATGTAAAAAATAACCATAATTGTGAACGAAATTAAACAATTGTGGCCGAAAATGTTGTGTGCCGTCTTCAAACTGACAGTTCAAAACATAGTGAAAGCCTTTCTTGGTGGCCGACACTCTCTTTGAAGTAGTGCTCGCCTACAACTCAATCTGTTGAATATTCCTCGAGTGATCAACCGAAAACGAACATGCTAGATTTTTGATCAAATCGCTATATTTATTATGAAGAGGGTAGACTGCGCACATAACCTACAACAAAGCTTTTCAAACAAAAGACTTACAAAAGGTGTGTAAAAAATTAAACAATTTAGCTGAATAAATACACACGCACTTCCCCGGTCCTCGGGCCGCACTCTGGCTCGGGAAGGCGACTTCCCATCCGCTCGTCCTTGGCCAGAATTATCGATTTCCCCAAATATCTCCTTCAGCGCGCTGTCTTCCCCACTGTTGTTTTGCTTGTTGTTGTTGTTGTTGCTGCTGCTTCCCCTTGCCATCGGACTACGGGGAGGATCGCCTTCTTTCCCACCCCCTGATCCAAGAAGGGAGTCTACATCCGGTAGACGCACTGATTCAGATGAGTCTGGATTGTAAAAGTTTAAGAGTTGTTGTGAAATTACTTTGGCATAAATGTGAAATTTGTAGATACTAATTGGTCCTGCGGAACCAACAAGGTCGGTATCAAACTGTACCGATCTGCCTCAGTTATGTGAGTTTTTTATTGCGAACGATGAGATGTGCTCGCCGCAAGTTCGACCGGGCTCTCGGACATTCAACAAATAGAAAGGCTAGTAGCCATTTATGCCATCACTAAATTACTCTAAGCTAGAAATGCTTGCGTTCATTCATTTTTGTGCTTCTCATTGAAAGGCAGATTCGATGTTCTTGAAGAACAGTCGGAAATAATACGAAACATCAGCCCACCTTCACCACTTCTGTTGGCAGGCGTCTTGATCGTAGTTGTCAACCTATCCAAACGGCTGTTTCTGCCCACACCTCCTGTTCGTGACCATGCCTGTGGGAATGGGAAGGCTTGCGCTTGCAAAATCAGGGCAAGCACGCAAAGAGTGATGATTTGTTGCATTTTTTTAATTCAGCAAGGTTTTCCACTGTGATTTGAAAAGTTGACGATTTATGTTAGATTTTTCAGTTGAATCATAGAAAACAATTTATTTATGTTGTTGTGAACAACCTTTTAGCAAAATATCAAAGAAGTACTTTTATTCCCATAACATAATGCGTTATGCCTTACCTGAAAGGCGTGGGAGGTTTCGTTAGCAAACAGTGCATTTATTTTATGTTCAGAAAGCGGAGACGTAATTTAAGGAGTGCATGCATGTACGTCATGTTGTTTTTAATAATTTACAAATAAATACGGTGGCGTGAAATGACGCATGTTATTGTGACCGAAATTATTTTTACACTGCCGTGCCGGTTAGAAACCATGCAGTTTGCTATGAGTAATGTTTATTTTACCTTCTTCGCTCTCATTGAGAAAAGTGCGTCTCCAGTTTTTAGGCTGCGATTAGATAAATGCGGAATGCGGAAATTTCTGCGTTTCGCATTCCGCGTTTATCTGCTCACCTTTGCCTAATGGTGCGTGCTTGGGTGACGATGACAACTTCCAGCGTGCTGACCTCAAATGTTGCGTGTTAACGCCAACTCCAAACAGCAACTGAGATGTTTGAACAGAAGCATTAATTTACTTGCAGAAACTCAAAATTCTGCAAAAGTGAGCAGTTAAACGCGGAATGCGGAATGCAGAAATTTCCCATTCTGCATTTATCTAATCGCAGCCAAAAGAAAGGCTCATCACTATACGCAACAAAACCGATAGCTCACAATTACACAAAGGTCAATTTTAGGGACACAACGAAAGTTTGCGCTCAACATTACCTACATATTCCCCAAACATCAAAGATGATCATTGCGTTGGATACTACAACCGTTCCTTTACCATTTCGGTGCACCAGAGGCTATCGTCATGCGAATGTACCAGATCTCTTACTCAATGGATGCATTTCGGCACTTTTGAAGATACCAGCAGGCAAACTACGCCAACGTGAGCTCGATTACGCAGCTGTCAGAAGAGTAAAACATTCTGACACGTGGCACCTGATTTGAGAGATGTTACACGTTGGAGAATACAAAGTGGAGCATGATGATTTTCTCTTTCTGTTCGTTTTGAACAAGTCGGGCTCGTGTTTGTGTGGTTTGCATTTACATACATATAGTTTACTCCAGTTTGCTAAAACAAGCTTGATCACAAGTTTTAAGTTTCCTGCATAAACCTGTTAAACCTTTGCTCACGCATGGAGGTGTGTGCAGAGTGCGTCAAGCGACTTTCTCTGGTTCTTCTGTGAGCTGGTCTTGGCCTGCAGCTTGGTTAGAACATCCCGGAAAGCCGTGGCAGACATACAGTAAGGCAGACCCTTACCCGTTTTCAGGCAGCAGTCCGTCAAGTCAAGATTGGAAACGAAGAATACTGCACACGTGTTGTATCCTAACTTTGTTGGGTGCGATCTCGTGTCCTGTGAAGTGACATGTTGAAAATGTTGTCATCATGCTCGATCATACACGAATGACTTGTATTGTGTTAAAACGTTTCAATCCGCCGCTTTCACAGACGAGCGGTGTGCTATAGGTCGTCATGTCGCCAGTACTGGTACACATCACACGTCAGGTAAATATGACAACATTGTGCGGGACCCATCAACCCAAGAACCGCATGTGCATAACAATATACTGTTCAAGTCTTGAAGGCAATTTGGTTATAGCCCGCCACTCTTGTGGGCTGTGTTGGGTGGTGGCTCTGCTTTTCGAACCTGTCAACACGCGCTCCAGGGTTGGAAACATATTGGGAGCACAATTTCGAAGGTCGAAAGTGGAAATCACAAATCTACCCATTTGTACCGAATAACATGGAACACAATGCATGTAAAATCGAAGAGCGCCACCGGTCTTTAAACGGACACCGTAGTGACTCACTATGACTGAGACACGCTTCTTGTTGCAAAACTCTCTCGTTCCCAAATGCAATATAGAAATCTTGCCGAACTCTGTGTTCGGTCATTCTGAACACGGCTTCACTGTCCATATTTTTAGTTCTGCCATATGTCGCGTGGAATATCTTGCCTTGTCTGACCAATGCTAATAATCTGCTTTTCATTTCATTGTTGTATGTATACTGTGTGTATCTCGGTCTTTGATGTGACCCTGCTCCTGCTGCTCTTTGTTTCTCGCATTTCCCACAAAAATATATTCTCAGCACATTCATTAAAAACTTTTAAACAATATTAATGCAAACACAAATGTACGAAATACATGATCGAAGCGATAATAGCGATAAAAATGGCACTGAGAAGCACTATGAACATTAAGTCCGTGTCGTCTTCATTCATGTTTTGTGGCACATTCAATATCCCGGTACCGCTTTTATAGCAGCGTTGAAACGTAATCGAAACTGGAACTTTGGCGATGTTTCATCTTTGCAAAGTCGTCGAAGACCACCGATGACGAATTAGTTTGCTGAATGAATACATTGCGTGTAGTAGTGCAGAGTGCTAGCTGAAGAGGAATATGGGCAAGTATGCAAACGTGTGCAAAATTTTGAAATTCATTTGATTTTAATCGATTTGATTATCGTTATACAGAAGTTTATAAGCGATTTTTGCTGAGATCTAGGTCCTCTATGCATTTAGTAAGCATTAACTAGCCACTGGCAGGTAAAACATGTTAAGCAAGTATTATGATTATCACTGCAAAAAGAGAGACTTGCATGTAATGTACATATAGTTTGTCAAGTCCTGAACATTGTCTTTTACGCATTGTAGAGCTGCTAAAACTCATCAACATCTCATGCTCTGAACCACATAAGTACACAGACAAAACTTGTGGCTCATTTGCACCTGTCAAGCTGGATGAAAAAGACTAAGTTTAGAGAAAATATAAGGTTCACAAGCAGGAAAACTATACCTGAGCAAAAAACATGCAGCTATCCTGCATTGTTTGGCTCTTTCGCAATTTCTACACAGCTCCGCGCGTTGAAGAATATTATTGTGGGCGCGTATTAGATAATTGGAAGCCTTTGTGGCCGAGCTCGTAAAATTGATAAGAACCTAACGCGGGGGCACTAATAATCTGAATATGCGTCTAACATAACCCATGTATGTTCACATATACAGTAGTTAGACTAATTTGATATCCCACGCTATGCACAGCATCACGCGAAAGAATCCGTGAGGTCTTCTTTAAGTCAACACGATGGCCGTAGAATCGGTTTTTTTATCAGAAAAAAGGTTGTCTCTTAAGCTCAAACGAACAGATTAGAGTGCATGTACACGGCCATTAGCGTGAATCACGAACTGGGGAAGTAAAAAATTCTCAACCGGGACCGGGAAACATTTCTGTTGCACTCACGTTTTGAAATAACAACGGCGAGAAACATTTCGGCCGTTGTCATTTCACTCAGTTTTGGCAGTAGCGCAGAAAATGTCTTGTTTTTCGGCAGACTGAGTTTAACACGGAATCCGGAATTCGGAAATAATTACAGGTAAAAGCTTTGATCTGTTTCCGGCTGCGGAACACCGTTTGCGTTTTCCGGAAATATTTCCGGATTCCGGTTACCGGATGAGTTTTGAAAAATGCGGAACTCGGAAATGTTTCACACTCCTTTGAAAACACAGCGAAGTGACTGCTGATTAAAAAAGTTACTTCTGTGTTCCGCAAAATTCATCAGGAAACCGGAATCCGGAATGATTTCCAGACTCTGGATTCCGTGTTCAACGTAAGTTCGCCCTTAGTTCCGGTTCCCGACACGCGCCCTTGTATTCGGAACCCGAGATGGTGACTCGTTCCTGCGGAAAGTCGAGGATGTTATTTTAAAACGTGAAGTACAGTACCACAAAAACAGGGTCTCTAAAAACAAAGAACAGCAAGTCCATTCTCCTCAATAACCACGCTGCTGAATCGTATGGTACCTGTAGCTACACACCGGAGTTTTCCGGTTACGCCCCCCCCCGGAATAGAGCATGAGGAAAATGTTCCAAATAGAGTCCCATGGGGCTCTATCAAGGATTTTTTTTGTTCTGGTGCCCAGTTTATGATCTGAATTTACTGATAAAAAAGGAACAAAACTAGCTATTTTACTTGATAATTCGTAATTGCTGGCCAAAGCTTTTGCCTTTCTTTCGCATAGAACCTGAATAGCGTGTATACCAAGTATCTACTAGGCACATAAACGCGTTACAGCCACATTGAAAAAATACAAAATTTTACATTGGGCTCTATTCGGAAGACGGTTCGAATAAAGCCCCACGGGGGTTTATTTGGGAATAAAAATAATTTTCAAAATCCGATTTCGCACCTACTACCGAATAGAGCCCCAGGGACTGTAACCAGAAAACTCCGGTATCATTGTGGGTACAATACCTGTACCGTTCTATCAACGCAAAAGCCACAGAGTTTCGTTTTTAATTTGTCCTTCCTTTCTCGATCATTCAAACAACCGGCAGTGAAAAGCTAGACTTAATTGATTCCTTTTTTCGTTTTTTTAGCACTTGTCAAGAGCGTTTGTTTCACAAGAAGGAGCCACTGGGTTTTGAGCCAACAAAGGTTGTTCCTCTGTGTTGAAAGGGACGCGTTGTGCAGAGTTTTGTGCTTCTCTCGGAAAGTATAGGGGTTATGGCTCCCAGAAACTTCATAGTGTTTCACCACATGACTGTGTGCACCGCCAAAATTTGCGAAAGGAGAACTTTCTAAGGTGCTTAAAACGACAATAAACCACTTGCTGCATGACAACTCCAAATCAGAGCTTTCTTGATGTGGAAATGGGTTTCGGGCCATTTGGTTTACCACCATTTATTATTTTGGCTGTAAACAAAGCACTGGTTTGAGCTCGTAGGGAAAAAAACGTGAAATTCGTTTAAACTGGGCATCGTGATTTACTGCCTAAAATGTATCACTCCAGTGTACTGACTCCACTCAATTGTGTTCCTAAGAGAAAGCAAGCCTTTTCCCGGGACCATTGACATGGGGTTGGAACTTGGAACTGCACAAAATGCGTATTATAAACAACTACCGTTTTTTGGACCGCAGTTCTTTTCTTTCACAATGCAAGATCTTTTCCAGTATGCCATGTTGCCGAGAAAACACCGTGCGTTTAAAGGAACTTTGGGACAAAAACTTTTTTTGTCATCCTTAGGCCCGAAATTTGATTATGATCTAGTAGTGGTTTCTTTGTGAAAAAACAAAAGTGGTCTTTAAAAATTCTAAGTTGCTTTTAAACTCAACCTTGAAAGACAAACCTTTCAAAATTGCACCAAAAACGTCAAAATTTGTATGCGAGCCAATGAAGAGAATGCGTGCAGGGTTGAAAAAAAATTTTTTTTATTAACGAGCTTTTTTTTTTTAAAAAAAATTTTTTTTTTGATTTTTTTGACGAAAATTTTTTTTATTAGAAAAAGTGTTGCAAACGACGTTTCAGGATAAATGAAATCGATGCAACATATTTTTCAAAAATTGAAAAATTTTCGCCTGAGGCCGAACTTGTGTGGTGACACCCGGTAGTATTGTGCAGATTCCATGGTCTCCGACCAGTCTGAGGTTGAAGTTGACTAACGATGTTACTCTAATGTAGTGTAGCATGCCGTACAACGTATTTTAATGCATCTAATGCCGTATATCTGATATACGACCATCAAAATATCGATTACAGCCCAAATCTTGCGCGTCAGATCGACTTTGCGCGCCCGGTTTTGCACCAGACCTGCATATATACATGTGTAGTAGCATGTAGTAGTACATTATCGGTGCCACATTACTATAAAAGACCAGCCCCGCGCTTCCCTGTACGGATTTGGAGACAATACGGAGCGCCGCAGGCGCGATTTTGGAAAAATTGTCTCGTCCACAGAAAAAAACTGCCTATTTTTTTTCGAAAAAGGCCATTTTTGGACATTTTAGCCCATTTTGGGCAACTTTTTTTTATTAAAAAAAAAAGCAAAATCTGAGTTTCAAAAAAAAAATTTTTTTTTTAAAAAAAAAATTTTTTAATTGACCACTTTTTTTTTGAAACAACCCTGCGTAGAAGTGTTCAAACTATAAGTCCAAACTACCGCATATCGCTAATTTGTATTTCACGTACAACGAGCGCGAGTAAAATTTCAGTCTCGACCGTTTTATTGCCTTTTGAACACTGGTTCAGCCTCAGCCAGTGTTTCAGTTTCAGATTAGTCGTGAGCTAGTCTTGGTCACAACAGGCCGTCGCAAAGCGACGTCATGTTACAAACTTCTGCGCTTGCACAAACATATTCTGTGTTTGCGTTTCATTAACTGCTTGCCCCCACAACAAGATCTAGTCTGCCCACCGAAATGGTTTTACTGTCGCAAAATTTCGTGCACAGAAATTATAATACCAACATAAAGTCCCAAAAAGATGATCGCGCACACTAAAAAATCACGCTGGCAATATATTAGACGACTGTTTAATCACATAAATAACGTCTTGCTGACTTTATTAGTATTTTGTACAAAAGTTCTCCGCCTCTAAACGTTACACAATTCTTGTTCGGATATCTTTGCTCTGGAGAAGATTAGGTGCGCTGGTCTATCGTTATCCTACTAATTTTCGCGATAATTTTTTGTGACAGACACGCACTAATATGTTCTTGAGTGTCAGTTGCTGTTCCTAAGCATAATTCAGCACGGAAATTTATGTCATATTCGAATTTCAAATACTTTTGGAAGTGGTGGTGTTAAACCAAACCAAACACAAAAGCAGACCAGAACATTAAAAAACCGGTCATTTTTTGTGCATATAAATTTTAGTAATGTCAAATTGTATACTTGTTCAAAACAGCGCGTGTGGCTTTGACGTTTGTGTCGTGCGTAAATCGTTCCTGGGGGTTTAGAGCGTCATTTGGTAACAAAGTAATTTTTCGGCTTATGCTCACGTAGTCAACGCATCGCACATTCATTCTCGTCGTCAGCTCACTCCTCTAATGCATTTCTCACGCTGCTCACCCAGGCTGTTTGAGTTGACGGGTGAAGGTCGATGATTTGCATTAACGACTAAACAATTAGCCAATTTTTCAATACCTCACTTTTTCAGGAGGAATAATATTTACATTACAGTTTGCTGTCATGAATAATGATTTTGAATTGAAGTTGTGTCATTCACGTGCCATTATTGGCCGAAGTTGTAGGAAATGTCCTGGGAAAGGCAAATCTGTTGAAAACTAATCGAATGATTGATTTCTCATGTTGTGTCCAGGGTTGGGCAAAAACGTTTTTTAAACTCGTTTTAAAAAACATTTTTTTAGATTGTTTTTTCTTCAAAAACGCCCAGATGTTCAACGCATGCCATAAAAAAGTTTGAAAAGTTGCGTTTCAGGACGAAATAATGGCAAAGCAGAGTGATTCGGCAAGTCACGAGGTAAAATAAACGTGTTTAAACCCTTTTCGACCGAGTAGTTGCAAACAACATTCGTGATTGGCCCACATCACCTGATCAGAATTGGTAGGGGTGGACCATGAAAATCAAACTCCGTATATCGAAATACATATGTATGTCACAGCAAAGTAAAAATTGGTCGAAAATTTTTTTACAAATATTGGACAATAAATAGATTTTCTCTAAAAATCAGGCTACTTTCCTTGAAAAATTCAGGGAAAATCAAGTCAACACAGGGCTTAAAAAATAAAAACCGACAGAGACGTTTTTATAGAAAAATGTCGCTTTTTTTAATTAAAGCGCCGTAGTTTTTTTGCCCAATCCTGGCTGTTTCAAGTTGAGTCTGACATACGAACCATGCAGATAACGACAGAGATTCACCGTTTCTTGTTAGAATGTTGTTCTTTTGTAATGCGTTGTTTCTTCATGGCAGCCTTTTGAGAAAACCTGTTCATCGAGGTACATACAACTTAGTTCGGCACCGTAATTGCTTGAACAAAACTTATAGTTTTTTTACCTTCACAGCCATGTTGAAAAATCCTTAGGCCGCACTCAGACAAACGCGAAAAGCGAAAAGCGAAAAGTTTTTCAGCGTAGTCATCATCCACATCGCACGCCAAACAGCCTCTGAAACATTTTGTTTGAGCATCACTGTGCTTTAAGCCCGTGGTTAAGAAGTTGCTGTTGTGCTGAACTTTTCGCTTTTCGCATTTCGCGTTTGTCTGAGTGCGGCCTAACACTGTAATTTTGCTTCATAAGCCCGGAATTCTGAAGGAACCGCGCGGTCGTAAGTCGCATGTTTCCAGTTTGAAACCCACACATGATTGGAATAACATAAGCCGCGCCTAACATAACATAACTTCGGCGCTCGCAAAGCATAATACTTGTAAGGAAGACGAGACAAATGTTTGTAATTTGGCGCTCCACACAAACCAATGCGGCCTTATCAAAAAGCGCTTTTCCATTCCGGTCGGTCAGCAGGAAAAAAGGGCGAAAAGTGAGAGCCACGCCTTGTGTGATTGGTGCTTTTGTTCCAAGGAGGTTGCCGTTTGTCGCAAATGCTGTTCTGAGTTCCTTCTTACGCAGGGGCCAAAAAAGAACCAGAAGATGTAACTTTTTGGAGATTCACCGATTTGAAACAGCTTTCGAAAAGCTAAAGTGCCAATTGTGTGCCGCATCCGCAATGCGCAGCTAATGGCGCGTACGGCCAACAAACGTCCCTGACTTCGTCATGTCAGTCAGTTTTGTCAGTCAGACAACTCTGTCAGGTTCGCTTCCAATGCCGTAATGCCACTGGCTGAATGTCTAGGTATGTACACATACATGTGTATGAAAAGTTATACCATTCCATGTCACTTATTCTTGTAGACTTCGGCTCAGACGGCAAGCTGTTTTGAAGTATGAATCTTTTGGACCGATATACCACATTAATTTGAAAATGAATCTTTGAAACTATTGTGTTTAATGGGTCCAAAATGTTCATACATGTTTCAAAATCATGACCAAAACCACGTCCACAAGGCCATCGGATACAGCCCGCTTTTTGTCTGGTATATATTAAGTAAAGTCAGTTTTCCTTATCCTTGTCGATCCGCTGCTCATTTCATGTATGTACCCCCGTATCAGGCGGCTGACTTACTGTCAAAACTGGCTGACACGACAATTAGTGATGACAAACACACAGTTAGTTTCTCTTCACTGGCTTTGTGCTGTGTTTATTCCAGTGCTGCTGCTGATTAATCTTGCTTCTGATCGGGTTGTTCAACTTTTTGTTCCCAGCGGTTTTCACCTCATTATGACGAATGAAGTTTGCTTTTTAATCCTGACTTAATGACTGATGCCTTGTCTAAGATGGCATGCTCGGGACTCCACATCTGGCACCACTGGCGGCACAATATTCACTATAGTGGTAGCCATGCCCAGGTTAACAGTATACATAGGTCGGGGAAAACTAGCTTTCAAAAGACGGTCACTCATATCGAGCTTTTCATTAAACAGATGATGTACACACAAGTTCTTAGATCGACACTCTTCTGCGTATCTTCCTGGTTAAAGTGAAAACATGGAAACCATTGCCTGTGGGTATGCATCTTTATCGGAAACGCTTTTGCCATCTGTAACCTTAGTCAGGCAATAAATGTCTTTATTTCCGATACCCGGTAACCTAATACAGCACTACGAAGTTGAAATCATAAAATTTCCTGACTGTTATATTTGTTTTATTGCCATTTATACTCTTTGTAAATGCAGACAGGCACCATGACTGAGAATAGCTGACCCGATAAATGAGAAAGGGCATAAAAATGGCTGGTTTTGAAAGTTTATTTTTCTTTAAGCAATGCGGTAAATGTGGTTACGCATTGCAATGTTTCTATTAATGGCTTAATTTTGCGCTCATTCTCTAATGCTATCATTGGAAACGTCTTGAACGATTGACTGCCAACTTTCGAATTAACACCCTGCTCCAGTGAGATGTTCTGTACTCTGTTTTTATGAACGTTCATTGACGTAGAAAAGCTCCACAACGTGGTATATGACTATGGATTAATGTTATTCCCAAAAAATGCAGTTATCGCATTTTCATTGTTCATGACAATTTTTATGTTCACACTCATACATACATATGTACATACATACCACCAACGAAATGCTTCCGCGTTCATTCCAGACTAATGCGATACATTTTTTTCGTCAAAAAATAACGTCTTCTTTGATGTGTGTGCAAACAGACATTTTTATTAAATTACGCAATGGTGATAATAAGTTTGCAAGTGAAAAGAGCGACAACATTATTCAGTTTAATTTCCAAACATTTGTACGTCCTGATTTTTATTTTGTCCGGTTTTTATTTCTGAAAGGTGCCAAACCATCTCATTTCATTTTACAGCTGGTCCGGAAAATCGACAAAAAATTAAGAAATAAGCAAAACAACGGTTTTATATAGTCCCAGCCTATGAACAAATAGGCGCAATCATTGGACTATATTGTGGGTGCTTTTTATATACCGGACGTCGCGTGCATAGTCATGGTGATATTTTAATTTTCATGTTATGAAAACGCCAGAACCAGAAACTTCGACTGCAGTTATTATTTCGTCAACAGAAAATAATCAAACCGCTGTTATTCAAGAAGACCCGATACCTCCAAACAGTTCGAAAACAACTCCAGCAGAAGAGAAGAGAGGCCTTTGCGCGCGGTTTGTGCAATACTTTTGTACACGTTAAAAAATAACGTCTTCTGAGAATATTTCATCATTTTGTCGGTTTTTTAAAGGTGCACTTTTTCGCAAATTAAGTTACTTTGTTGCGTCCGCCCGACGCAATACGCACCAAACAGTACTCATGTGTAGTTCACTATTGTACTGTTCCGGGACCGCAAAGTTTACCTGCACGAGCAGTAAGAACTTTCAAAACGCATTAACCATTCCGTACATTTGCATGGTTCCGTAATGACTTCATTACCAAACCTATTAGACGGGCTGGGTTTCGGGGTCTAGATCAGTGATGGCGGCCACAAGTGATGTTACATAACGGATTAAAAAAACGGCCATTTGCATTTTTTTTGTCGCGGTACGCGTTATATGTTTCGAATAAATAGTTTTGGGAACTTGGAATTTGACTTGGTTGCTCCCTGCCTAATGTTTTCATCTGAGATACCTACTGCATGTAAGTGCATCGGTATGTATACCATCGGTATGTATACTGACGCTTTTTTACTCGCCAAAAATGATCATCCTATACCCCGGGGGAACCAACCAAAATAGCCAAACCACAGGGCCCGCTGTTTTGAGCGGACAGAAAAGCCGGAAGACAACACGAAAGAGCGGGCCATGTATTGGTATAAAAGTCCTACTAGTTTTGCGCACTATACCCACCTGTTTACGTCTGAACTGATGATCGGGCCTATACTGGCACAAATAAACACGATGTGGCTGTGTTACCTTCTTGAAAAACCGCCGTTCCCCCTGTTTTGTCTCCAGCTGTTTTTACCCCGTTGCCACACCATCACCATAAATATTAGCCAGTTGCTGTTTTTTTAATCATTATTCACAAAAACTGCGAATGTATCCATTTTGCAGTCTATTCAATTCCCCGCGCCAGCATCGCGTGCGTGTGGTGGAAATCGGTGAAACATCAACACAGCCAGGGGATCAGGGCGGTGTCGAACCGGACGTCGGTGGTCACAACAGCGACGGCGCAATGCAGAAGTTCACTACCACTACAACGGCCACGTCACCGAGTAATGGCACTACGACCGGTTAGTGGGTACTGGCACATTTCGTGCAATTGTTCATCTGGCGAACCTTGGTTCGGATTATGACACTGAATGACCCGTATGTAAACTTGGTGACCGGGATCGGTCTATCAGAAACACGCTTCTGTTTTTTTGGGGTCATGTGGCCAACCTAGTGCATTGACACTGACGATAATCTTGGTGCACCGCCCGTCTGCAGAAGCAGGTATATGGGCATGAGCGACCAAATGGCACATTCCTGTGAAAACAATTCACATTTACCATTCAGCTGACTCTCTCCTATTTAGAATAATTTCAAGAAGTCTTCCGACGACACTAATTTTGACCAGCGTATAATGATGCTTACATGTTTGCTTACAAAACATGTTCAAATATAAATGCATATCGCTTACAGGTGGCAAAGTAACCGTGATCGAAGTGAAACACGAGACATCACCAACAACGGACCAACAATCGAAAGACTCAAAGAAAGAGAAAAAGGAGAAAAAAGAAAAGGCCAAGAAAGAAAAGAAAGAAAAACAGAAGAAAGAGAAGGTCGAGAAACCGAAGAAAGAGAAAGTGGAAAAGCCGAAGAAGGAAAAGAAGCCAAAGGAGAAGAAACAGGTGGAAATTTGCAGAGTAGAACATGCGAGTTGCGCAGCAGCGCACCAGGTCATTGTCAGTGAGAAAACACAAAAAAATCAGTCACGTGGTTTACGCCACGCGTGTCGCGTGAGCGATCACTGCTTGTGCAAGCGAGCGGGAAGGGCACGTGAATAGCTTCTAAAATGAGCAACGTCCTCTTTATTTTGTCATGAACGGCCATCACGCTTGCCTCAATAGTCCTCAGGTCAATGCCCAAGTATAATTGAATAAAAACCTGAATTAAAATAATATAATTATTGTAACATTCTTGCAGCCTGCCCCCAAATCGCCCACCAAACAGGCACAGTCTCAGCAGCAGGCAGCCACCGGTGGCGCATCAGATGACAAAACTTCGTGCTTTCAGCGGTTCACGTCAATTTTCCGGTGAGATGTACGGTACTAATGGCGTCTGACATCCGCACCGTACCGTGACACCATATAGAGGGCACATTAACGGGTACTGTTGAATGACTAGGACGCATGGTTCGCAATCAATCTTGGTGTGGTTCCTAGGTGATCATGCTAGCGTCTGCGGAATTTGTACGTGAGGCCCTGGGGCTCAGACAAAAACTTGAACTGCATTGTGTAGTAACAGACGAGCATGATTCTGGGTAAAGGTTCAGGACTAACACCTAAGCCGCCACCACTGAATGTAGGCTTAAGAACAGAAGCACAGATCTGGGAGGCGCATAACTGCGGTACCCAGAAATGGTTGTCGCCTTTGCTATATCAATATCATATGCCGCGCGCGCGCCGGGTTAGCTTGTGAGACATTGTTTGTATGATTTTCACACGCATGCACGCACACGTGAACAAAACAAGGTACACCTCCAGGAGAAAGCTAAATAAGTCACCCTTGGGGCTTATTTGGGATATTA
>JASAMV010007838.1:0-17143 GCA_030248065.1 Rhynchonema sp. JSB1_4 | reverse complement strand
ACTAGAACTAGAATGGTCTCGTGCATAATAATGGTGTATTCCCTTTATTGATATTACGTAAAAAAATAAAAATAAAAATAAAACAATAAACAATACGAAATTTGTTTCGTGTGTTGAATGCACTGAGATCTTGCCCACGATATCATATCCGGCAGCTGCAAGATCGACATTTGTGCGTTGTGCGCGCTCAGCTTGCTGGCTCAAGTTTGATGTGCAGTTTGTGGATTCACAAGCTTCAAACCTAGGTAAAGCGCGCTTTTTGCGGCAATACTAATGACATACACATGAGCGGCATGCCTATACATACGTAGTTGAGATTTGAAAAATGAGGGCGTTTCAGAAGATGCCAACTTTTTCCTCACACGCTGTAAACAGTAGTCCCGCTTTGCTTACTTAGTAATCGCTTTATGTGACACGCGTATTCGATGATTGAATCAGATAGAATATGCAAATACATAGTAACTAATGGTTGACGATCTGGGTTCATAACAAACTATGACAGCATTCGGCTAGTACTTATCGCATTTAGGTACAACCTTCCGTGTAGCTGACAGGATCGGGTTGGTTCAACCACGTGTACTAATCGTGGATTGAGAAAAATTTACAAATCTGAGCTTGTATTCAAAAAGACCATCTTATTACTGTGATTGGCTTATTTGACACATAACCATGAACGCCAAGTTCATGTTCTTTCTTTCAATCGCGTTCGCACGCAGCCACGGTTAATTATTGCGATGACTTTCGCCTCTTTCCCGCTGACACACCTGTTTGGCCTTGCTTTGTGTGCGGGCTGGGCGCGCGCGCGGAGGAATATCATGGTGCCTCGCCCCCAAGCAGCAGCAATTACCCCGCATATCTGCTGCCTCAGGCTACCGTAACCCACCGCCAGTGGATTTGCCGTGTGACCAGTTGCCTAACAATGACGAAGAAAAATAAATAGAACCGACTGGCGACATTGATGCGCGTAAGTCATTCTTGCGTGTGCATGAAGTTGTACTTTTGGCTGTTTATTTAACCACTATGTCTCACAAGAGCGGAGCATTCAGAACACATGTGCTTCAAGGACTTACGCGCATCAACGGCGCAAGCCACAAACGTCTGAGAGGAGTAACCAAATCATAATAATCACTGTTATCTACAGTCAGCTGAACGTTCAAAAGGTATGTATTGAATACCATACCAGCTGCAACTCTGGGTGAAGTCTGCCTTTACCGAGTGCAGCACGCGTGCACAGTGCTGAAGCGGTCAAAGGCGTGCACATGGTACACGCGTGCAGAATTCACCCAAAGTTGCAGCTGGCACTGTACTTACGCACACAGACTAGACGTATCATAAAAACTGAAACCGTCAACCACGTTTAAAATATATGTAGGACATATACTGTATGTACATACATATTTATCGGTAGTCCACTCACTAAACCAAATATTTGCGGAGTGCAACAAGCACCGGTGCAGCAACAATAAATAAGCATATTTTGAGAATTTGATAGGCGACAGATACCACTCATTTATTCGAAATCGCGGACCGGCACAAGTTTTGATAGCGAAACGCTGCACACGGCACACCACAAACATTAATATTTTCAACCGGTTCGCGCTTCCGAATGTACAATCTTGTGAGTAATAATGGAACCTCAAAACAAGGAACCACAGTAGAGTGAAGAGCGTAAGCAATACAGCCATAAAAAACATCACACACTTACAGTATTTATAGGTAAAAACACAGACCTTGCGCGGGCGTCACCGAGTTGGATGCACTACTGCTCGTGTTATGCGGCTGAAGGTACTTCAGAAGCGAGGAGGAAGTGCGAGATAGCGACACAGTTGCGCACGTGAGCCTGTGAGAAAACCCAGAACATTGGCGTCTGAATGGCGTTTTGTCCGGAAGCGCTTTGCGTAACGAAAACGCTTGACGCCTAGGCAAACGGTTGATGTTTCACAACGATCAACCAGATTTTTGCGACAATAAGTCGAATTCTTGGAAACGCTTGCGTGCAATGCTTGCACGAGATTGGCTTTCGAGAATACGGCCCAGTGAAGAATGGTCGTGCATATACTATGCATTCTGATTCTATGATAACCATTAACTGCGCTTTTCGACATTTTAACCAAACGGGATGGGATTTGCTTTGGAGTACTTTGTGCGTAACGTCACAACACGATTCGACCACAAGGAACTGCTGAAAAATCATATTTCACCTACCGATAAAAATCATTCTTTCGTTCGCGCAATCACCGACGATGTACGAAATCTCTGTCCGCACGATTGACTGTTGTTGACAGAGCTGTGGTGAAGCGTCATTAAGATGTATGCACACTTGGACAGCTGACCATGCTGGCGTGCTGAAACATTATGTTGTTCGAATCAAACTTGGGGGATCAGTCCGAGGCGCATCTGCCTTTGGTTCCGTGGAGCGATTTTTTTTCAATCGGAAATTACTCAAATAGGACGGCACTGTTTTTGCTGAACGTAAAAGTTACTCCGCCCCGACGGCTGTACTTGTTCGTTTTACGTGTTGGTGGAACTTCGGTGCGACATCACCGAGCATCGGAATGCAAAAGTGTGAAGATTCTTGACAAACAAAATAGAACCGGAAAGTGCATCACAAATGGCCCTATGAGCAACGTCTGAAACAGTGAATCGCAGTTCGTACCGGAGTTTTCCACATAAACACACACCCCCCCGCCGGAAAAAAGCACTCGGGGGGGGGGGGTTGCAAGCGGAAAGTTTTCCATTTAAAATATCCAGGGGCTCCAATTGGATTTATTATTGTCTCGACCGTCATATTTTTAGACCTCAGGACTTTATGTGGAAAGCTTCGGTATGTCCTCCCGTGTACCCACCTCATGCGCCAAGCCACATCAACATGTTTGACGTCAAGATTCACAGGACTGACTGACGGTTGGCGAGTGGTGGGGGAGGGTGGCCATGGTGAGTTGCTGAAAGATGTATGTATCTACAATTGGTTCGAAACAAACTTGGTGATTGGATCGATTATCTGTGACATCGAGCAACCCGTTCATAAGGCTATACTTTTGCGAGTTTCAACTGACGACATGAGAGTGAAATGATTTTTGTAACGTGAAAAGTCACTGCCAACGGTCACCTCAGTTGAGCCTTCATTTCTGACCCTGGCAATTTCATGTTGGTATTCCCATCATGTTGACAACCAGCAGTTCAGGGTGCAAACCAAGAACGCTGTATAAATAACAATGAGGGTAATAGACCAATCAGCATCAAATTTCGCTTTGGCGTGTTCATGTTGGTACACCCTTCATGTTCCCAGCCAGTTGAATGTGCACTCAATGCAAAACAACTGTTGAGAACGAGGCGGGAGCTTCGCTCGTTACAATATCGTTTCACAACCATGCAGTCAGTTAGAACTCAAGTTTCGGTAGCGGCAGTTGGCCTCCCACGCGAATTTCTGTGCCGACGGTTACTGACGAGATTCAACTGACGACATGAGAGTGAAATGATTAGTGTAACGTGAAAAGTAATGGAATCGCAGCCCATACCGCCCGAAATTGCGTTGGACAATAATAAATTCCCTTTGCATTGCCAGTGGTCAAGAGCGCCGTATCGAGTCCGTCAGCCAAACGCGTGTCGTTGACCGAGATCGATGGTCGTGGTGGATCGGGCACGTCAACAGACCGACGTTGTATCCGACGCAACAGCTGGATGCGATACGAGCGACATAAAGGGTCACATAAAGTGCGGCCACCTCACCGACGATATTTGGAATTCCAAGTGACCACATGACCGCAAAACGACATTGAAAGGAGCGAAGTTCCTGCGTCGTTCTCAACAGTTGATTTGCTGTGACGTTGTTCAACAGGCTACAGACATGAAGGGTGTACCAACATGAGAACGCCAAAGACAAAATTGAAGATGCTTAGTTCCTGCTCCCGCTGCTTCTTCACGGCCCTAACTGGCGCATCAGGAAGGGCATGCCAACATGAGAACGCCGACCGTTGTTTTGAGCGACCTCGAGTGTTCACAGTAGCAACTCTCACTTCAATTATCGTTCCACGGTCGTGAAGTCCCTTGGCACCCAACGCCGATGGGCGACATAAAGGGTCACATAAAGTGCGGCCACCTCACCGACGATATTTGGAATTCCAAGTGACCACATGACCGTAAAACGACATTGAAAGGAGCGAAGTTCCTGCGTCGTTCTCAACAGTTGATTTGCTGTGACGTTGTTCAACAGGCTACAGACATGAAGGGTGTACCAACATGAGAACGCCAAAGACAAAATTGAAGATGCTTAGTTCCTGCTCCCGCTGCTTCTTCACGGCCCTAACTAGCGCATCAGGAAGGGCATGCCAACATGAGAACGCCGACCGTTGTTTTGAGCGACCTCAACTGAAGTGAGTGTTCACAGTAGCAACTCTCATTTCAATTATCGTTCCACGGTCGTGAAGTCCCTTGGAACCCAATGCCGATGGGCGACATAAAGGGTCACATAAAGTGCGGCCACCTCACCGACGATATTTGGAATTCCAAGTGACCACATGACCGTAAAACGACATTGAAAGGAGCGAAGTTCCTGCGTCGTTCTCAACAGTTGATTTGCTGTGACGTTGTTCAACAGGCTACAGACATGAAGGGTGTACCAACATGAGAACGCCAAAGACAAAATTGAAGATGCTTAGTTCCTGCTCCCGCTGCTTCTTCACGGCCCTAACTAGCGCATCAGGAAGGGCATGCCAACATGAGAACGCCGACCGTTGTTTTGAGCGACCTCAACTGAAGTGAGTGTTCACAGTAGCAACTCTCATTTCAATTATCGTTCCACGGTCGTGAAGTCCCTTGGAACCCAACGCCGATGGGCGACATAAAGGGTCACATAAAGTGCGGCCACCTCACCGACGATATTTGGAATTCCAAGTGACCACATGACCGTAAAACGACATTGAAAGGAGCGAAGTTCCTGCGTCGTTCTCAACAGTTGATTTGCTGTGACGTTGTTCAACAGGCTACAGACATGAAGGGTGTACCAACATGAGAACGCCAAAGACAAAATTGAAGATGCTTAGTTCCTGCTCCCGCTGCTTCTTCACGGCCCTAACTAGCGCATCAGGAAGGGCATGCCAACATGAGAACGCCGACCGTTGTTTTGAGCGACCTCAACTGAAGTGAGTGTTCACAGTAGCAACTCTCATTTCAATTATCGTTCCACGGTCGTGAAGTCCCTTGGAACCCAACGCCGATGGGCGACATAAAGGGTCACATAAAGTGCGGCCACCTCACCGACGATATTTGGAATTCCAAGTGACCACATGACCGTAAAACGACATTGAAAGGAGCGAAGTTCCTGCGTCGTTCTCAACAGTTGATTTGCTGTGACGTTGTTCAACAGGCTACAGACATGAAGGGTGTACCAACATGAGAACGCCAAAGACAAAATTGAAGATGCTTAGTTCCTGCTCCCGCTGCTTCTTCACGGCCCTAACTAGCGCATCAGGAAGGGCATGCCAACATGAGAACGCCGACCGTTGTTTTGAGCGACCTCAACTGAAGTGAGTGTTCACAGTAGCAACTCTCATTTCAATTATCGTTCCACGGTCGTGAAGTCCCTTGGAACCCAACGCCGATGGGCGACATAAAGGGTCACATAAAGTGCGGCCACCTCACCGACGATATTTGGAATTCCAAGTGACCACATGACCGTAAAACGACATTGAAAGGAGCGAAGTTCCTGCGTCGTTCTCAACAGTTGATGTGCTGTGACGTTGTTCAACAGGCTACAGACATGAAGGGTGTACCAACATGAGAACGCCAAAGACAAAATTGAAGATGCTTAGTTCCTGCTCCCGCTGCTTCTTCACGGCCCTAACTAGCGCATCAGGAAGGGCATGCCAACATGAGAACGCCGACCGTTGTTTTGAGCGACCTCAACTGAAGTGAGGGTTCACAGTAGCAACTCTCATTTCAATTATCGTTCCACGGTCGTGAAGTCCCTTGGAACCCAACGCCGATGGGCGACATAAAGGGTCACATAAAGTGCGGCCACCTCACCGACGATATTTGGAATTCCAAGTGACCACATGACCGTAAAACGACAATGAAAGGAGCGAAGTTCCTGCGTCGTTCTCAACAGTTGATGTGCTGTGACGTTGTTCAACAGGCTACAGACATGAAGGGTGTACCAACATGAGAACGCCAAAGACAAAATTGAAGATGCTTAGTTCCTGCTCCCGCTGCTTCTTCACGGCCCTAACTAGCGCATCAGGAAGGGCATGCCAACATGAGAACGCCGACCGTTGTTTTGAGCGACCTCAACTGAAGTAAGTGTTCACAGTAGCAGCTCTCATTTCAATTATCGTTCCACGGTCGTGAAGTCCCTTGGAACCCAACGCCGATGGGCGACATAAAGAGTCACATAAAGTGCGGCCACCTCACCGACGATATTTGGAATTCCAAGTGACCACATGACCGTAAAACGACATTGAAAGGAGCGAAGTTCCTGCGTCGTTCTCAACAGTTGATTTGCTGTGACGTTGTTCAACAGGCTACAGACATGAAGGGTGCACCAACATGAGAACGCCAAAGACAAAATTGAAGATGCTTAGTTCCTGCTCCCGCTGCTTCTTCACGGCCCTAACTAGCGCATCAGGAAGGGCATGCCAACATGAGAACGCCGACCGTTGTTTTGAGCGACCTCAACTGAAGCGAGTGTTCACAGTAGCAACTCTCATTTCAATTATCGTTCCACGGTCGTGAAGTCCCTTGGAACCCCACGCCGATGGGCGACATAAAGGGTCACATAAAGTGCGGCCACCTCACCGACGATATTTGGAATTCCAAGCGACCACATGACCGTAAAACTACATTGAAAGGAGCGAAATTCCTGCGTCGTTCTCAACAGTTGATTTGCTGTGACGTTATTCAACAGGCTACAGACATGAAGGGTGTACCAACATTAGAACGCCAAAGACAAAATTAAAGATCCTTAGTTACCTGATCCCGCTGTTTCTTTACGGCCCTAACTATCGTTTTTTTCGAGACCCGAATACTTTTCCATTTATTTTTCCGTGGGTACCTTTTCGGTTTTTGATCGGAAAAATATCCGTACTTTATTTCAACTTTTTCCAAAAAATTGTAATGCAAAGCTGACGAGTTTTTCGATTTCAGTGAAAAATTAACCGGCCAAAAATGGGCCAAAAAGCGAGTAAACCAAGCGTTTTCGACTGACTTGAACACTCTTCAAGAGCACTCTCGTCACTTCGAACAAATTTTGAACTGAAATTGTTATACTTTTCGAAATTACGTTCTTAAGTACTGGAAAGTGTTTGGAAAAAATCGTTTTTTTCGAAAAAAACCGTTTTTTCACGAAAAATAAAGGGTTTTTTGTGACAGTATAGAACTGGCCCGACTTTAATAATTCTGTTTCCTAGGAGGAGATAGCTAAAAACCAAAATGGCCACTTTTTGGGACCGCGGACATCACGATTTCTCGGGTGTCCGGAAAACCACTTTCTACTGCACCGATCGGGCTGATTTTTTCAGCGTTTTGTGTCGTAGGGCATACGACATTATCGCAATAAAAGAATTAGCAAAAGTCCAACACGCGCGCTCACGCCAGCACCCCCGATTTTACTACTACAGGTATAGCAAAATTTCCGTTGGTCTGAACTGCTGATGTTTCAATCTAGGTTTCGAATTTTTTCGCCACACAAACTCTGTTGGGTGCCTAGGCTAGTTTGTGAATATGTCGCCAATGTCCTAATGCCATGATGTCTTTCTTGGGCACCGACCAGAGGTTTACTTTAGGCCTACACTTGTGCTAGGCGTAGGCTTACAGTGTGTTGACAGGGGTGAGTGCAGCACATAACCCTAACCCTGAAAGAGAACTCTCTGGGTCGGCTCCGGGGCCCAAATGACCGGGTCCCAACAGCCGGGCCCCAATTGTAGGAGAATAGAAAACGCCCAGACTGACTCATAAACGGAATAAAAACACACGGAATTAATGGTAGCCAAAACTCAATGGCACTAACGGGTGCAGACAGCGACACATTGGCAATCAAACCATTCACTTGAGCATTGTTCCATTCGTTGCTGGTGTTATCATCATCGGCGAACGTGTACACGGGTACAAGCAAGTTCGCAGACAGCGGTGCCGTTAGTGGAGGTTGTGGACCTGTGTTCGTTAGTCGAACATGAAAGCGATTTGATTCCTGATTGGTAGATCTACTGAGATACAGAGTTGTTTGGAGTAACTTGTAGTTTAATTACCCGTTGCCCTCTCTCACTGATTTGGACTTTTGTGCGCAGCAGTGATGTTTTATTTGAGCAATAGGATCTGCTCGAGGTCCTTTTTGCAGGTCAATTGGCCAGAGGTGATCACACCGACGAGGCCTGGCACCTCGCCCGTCTGTGAAAACAGGCCGAAACGGGCAAAACTCACCGCTCTTACATTACATTAACGATCCTCTCAAAACGTATGTGCACTGGCAACACGTTTCAGATGATTGCCGCTTTGCCACAAACCAAAAGTGTGCGTGCTGTTGCCAACAACACAAAGACAAAATACTGACCTGACAACATTGACAAGGTGACGGTTTCCTGGCCTTCATCACCGCCCCACACGTCATTGACACGCAATGGCTGGTCAGTCATCTGCATAGTTTTTAAACATGTTAGTTTAGATGCAGTTTAAAGCGTTTTTTTTAAATCTGATACATATATCGGTGCACTGCGAAAACACAGGGAAGACATTCCTAGTCAGCGATGCTGCTATCTATCACAAATGCATTTCGCAATGGGACGTCAGAATTTTCAAGGCATTGGGCAAAAAATGCAAAGCTAGTGGGAAATGGAGCAACGAATAAAGAGCTGGAAAAGAAAGGCTACGAACATCTTTTTCATCTGGTGCCGCCTGGTTTCCTGCACGGCACAGCAAACCAAAATCGAAGTCATCATTCAAGGTTTGTGTGTGTCTGTGTCTGTCTGTCCGTGATTTCGTCCACCTTCTCACCCTTTCCTGTCCTGGTTTTGTATTTATTTTTCATTCCCGTAACTTGCACACTCTGTTTTGTATTTATTTTCATGTCCGTAAACTACTCCACACCCGGTCTTGTAATTATGCTTCTTTCACTTAATCTTCTTATTTATGTATTATTGAGTGGGTGTCAACGCTATAAACTAACTAACATCATTCAAGGTTCACGTAACCAAAACCAAAAAAAGGTTTTAAAAACACCAACATGTGACACACCAAAAATAAACGGGAACGGATTGCCGACCACGATATCATCGGGTTGAAAGTAGACGCTCGAAATGTGATTCATGTTACTGAGCACGAACGCGTGACATTTCTGCAACAATCGGGGCAGAAAGTTTATGGGCCAGGTGAATATGGTGATCACATCGTATCTGCGTTGGTTTGGTCAGTTTTTGTTACTTGCATTGATGTTTGCTTGGTACGAAATTCGACCACCAGTGCAGAAATCGCTCAAACACTGGTGGCCAGTGGTGTCGCTGGGAAATCAAAAAGTCAGGATACCGGATACCCAAAATCCAAAATTTTCGGACACCGGATATCCAAAATGAAAAATCTCGGATACCAGGAGGGTTGCCCCCAAAATAAAAAATTTCGGGTACCAAGGTGGGCGTTGTTCAAAAAAGGTCAATTTTTAGAGGAAAATTGAGCAAAATTGGACCACATGATCCCAATCCCTGCTAATGGCGGACGAGAGGGCTGCATGACTTCAATAATTTTCACTCGCAAACTTTATCCCCCAACTAACCACCAGGCGTTTGGTCACATTCTGTGGTTGGGTGCGCAAGTCGCTCTATCGAATTTCGTAGAAGCAAACGTTCACGCCATTTGTGCCGTTGTCGCACGAGTAGACGACGCCGATTTTGTTTGACCACTGAAACACAAATGAAAATTATGATTAATTGATTGATCCAGCTAATGACAAACTGAACCCCACCCACCACCGTAGACCGCAATTGTACCCGGTATTGTCGGTGTATTAGAGCCCCCTAAATGTAGTTCTGGTCCTAAGCAGTGCTGGAGGTACTCTGGAGGGGGATGCCTACTGTACCGGGCTCGGAGAGGGGATACCAACTGTACTGGGGGGCTAGGGTTACAGAGATGTCGGGTGTCGGCTGTCGGGTGCCAAAAAGTGTAGGTGCCGGGTGCCTCCAGGTGTCGGGTACCGGGTTTTTTTGGACCGACACCCGACACTTACTTACGGTTCAAAACATCAGTTTTGCCAAGAAAAGAATTTTGAGAGAAAATTTTCTTCGAACCAAATGTTTCCGAAGATGCAGAATGTGACATTTTGGTGTTTATTTCGTGTGAAAATGCTTGAATTCAGTCACTTCATCCAAAAAATGCACTAATAATGCGAAGGAGCAAAAATTTACCTGTTTTTGGTCCAAAAACAGGTGTCGGGTGTCGGTTTTTTTCCAAAAACTAGGTGTCGGGTGTCGGCTTTTTTGAAACTGTCGGGTGTCGGCTTTTTTCTCAAATGACGGGTGTCGGGTACTTCCAGATGTCGGGTGTCGGGGGTCGGGTACGTACCCCCCCCCGACCTCTAACCAGTGTTTTTTTAATTTTTTCTATTAAAAAAAATTTTTTTTAAAAATTCGACCCAAACTTTTATTATTTCAAAATTCGAAAATTTCTCTATTTTTTTGCCCTAAAAATGCTATTTTTGCATAAAAATTGCTACTGTTGACATCACCTAACCCTACCATGGGTGTATTGGGTGCCATAATCATTGTTTTGCGGCATCTAGACATAGTGCGCACACTCACGGCCTCTCATATGACTACACACGTACATGTGACTGGGTGGGCATGTATTTATCTATGCCCCAGACCCCAAAGGAGTGGTTCTATTTTGTATTCACTCTAATTTCACACTATGTGCAGCTTATTTGCATTGGTCGTGTACCTAGACGTCATAATTTCACCCAAAAATTCCCATCCCGAATATCAGAAAGCCATACCATCACACCCGCACCACCTGGGGAAGGGTACGGGTGTGTACCTGACTATGGTTGGTACTTATCGACCATTGGATAGCATGGTTTTCGTATCACCTGTGCTTTATATGCACTTAGAACACATTATGTAACAAAAATATCCCTATTTTGTACTTGAGCGCTCATTTTTTTATCGTGTTGGGCAGATTTTGGCTGGAATAAAAAAAATTTTCTTAATTAAATTTTTTTTTTAAATTGGGGTTCGAATAAAAAATTTTTTATTAACCACTGCCTTTAATCCTACCCCCAGACCCCACCTCCCAGTGTAGTTCCTGGGGGGGATGGGGTCCCCCCTCGGGTACGCTATCTCCCCCTCAGGTGGTACACTATCCCCCTATCGCCCCCTCCGGGTACACTATCTCCCGCAATTTTTGCCTAAAATAGGCGATTTTAGGCCTAAAATGGGCATTTTTATACCAAAAATGAGTGATTTTCAGGTCAATGTTCTCAAAAGTCGCCAAAATGCCATTTTTATGAAGTATTTTTTCCAAAAAGGGGCAAAAATAGGTCAAATTTTCTAGGAGGTAGCCCCCCAGTACGGAGGTAGCCCCCCAGT
Source organism: Rhynchonema sp. JSB1_4 (assembly GCA_030248065.1). Lineage (NCBI taxonomy): Eukaryota > Metazoa > Nematoda > Chromadorea > Monhysterida > Xyalidae > Rhynchonema > Rhynchonema sp. JSB1_4. The sequence goes on along the minus strand of JASAMV010007838.1, from coordinate 5,582 downwards.
ACAGTAGGTATCCCCCTCGCCTGGTACAGTAGGTATCCCCCCGATGTCTGGCATGGTACAGTAGGCACTCCCCTATTTTCACCCCGGTACAGTAGGTATCCCCCCCGATTTTCCCCCAAAAGTGCCAATTTTTGACCAAAATGGCCAAAATTAGTGTAAAATCACTAGTTCTTGCCTCATATTACCCAAACTTCGCGCGCTACGCGCGCAAATACTACGTTTTCACACTTCCACACATAATAAAAACAAAAGCGATTTTTTGCCTATTTGGGGGTGAAAATACCGATTTTGAGCCATTTTGAGTCAAAAATATCAATTTTGGGTTCGATTGTTGTTGACGATAGATAGATTGTTCATTGTCTGTTCCCAGAATTTGTTGACGATAGATAGATTAGCCCAAGTGTTGACGACAGATAGATGAAATCAAAATGTGTTGACGATAGATAGATGAATTTGGGGGGACCCCCCACCCTCCCCAAGTACTACCCTGCCCCTAGGTACATAACCCCCCTAGGCCATCGGCTCTGGTACAGTAGGTATCCCCCTCTCCGAGCCCGGTACAGTAGGTATCCCCCTCCAGAGCATCTCCAACACTGACCTAACGATCACCGATTTTAGGCCCAAAAGTGCGGAGCAGCGTTGGAGGTACTCTGGAGGGGGACTCCTACTGTACCGGGTTCGGAGAGGGGGATACCTACTGTTCCAGTCAGAGCCGATGACCTGGGGGTTATGTACCTACGGGCGGGGTTTGGGGGTTAGGTTTTTGGTTAAAATTTTTTTATGTTTTTATCATGTGTGGAATCGTGTGAAAACGTAGTATGTGCGCGTATTTTGGGTAATTTGAGGTAAAAAGCACTGATTTTACACTGATTTTGAATTTTGGCAATTTTGGTAAAAAAATTGGCACTTTTGGAGCAAAACCGGGGGATACCTTCTGTACCGGAATGAAAATTGGGGGATACCTACCGTACCATGCCAAACATCGGGGGATACCTACTGTACCAGGCGAGGGGGATACCTAGTGTACTGGGGGGGTTACCCCCACCAACCCCCCCACCTTCAACACTGCCGGGGAGGGAGAGATAGGAGCAGTGTAGTGCCTTCCAATGGTGTAGCAGGGGGGGGGGGGGTCCCCCCTAGGTACAGTAGGTAGGTAGGTTGACGCTCCATCCTGGTACAGTATGTAGGTCGCCGCCCCGCGGCTGGTACAGTAAGTTGCTATTTTTGGCTCAAAATGGTATAAAATTGGTATTTTTCACTCCAAATAGGCGAAAAATCGAAATTAGCGTTTTAGAGTGCATTTTCATCAAAATTTCGACCTAAATTTTCTTCCACCTCCCCAGCTCGGCCGGTACAGTAGGTAGGTTGCCGCCCCAAATTTTTGGTGGTACAGCAGGTTGCCGCCCCGCCTGGGCAGCTGCACCACTGGTGCCTTCTTTTGATCATTTTTGTTGTTATGAGTATCAAAAACACCGTAACATGCCACAGTGTACCTCTGGTCCGGCGGAGGGGGAGGGGGAACAGGCGGTACCGTAAAAACCTAAATACAGCCCCCCGGAATAGAGCCCCCCCGTAATACAGCCCCCCAAAAAGGGGTCAGTGAATTAATAGAGCCCCCCTAATTAACATCCCCCATGTAGTAGTGTATTAACGCTTGATAGTGGTGCACAGGTACATTTATGCACGTTAGTTGTTCGTTCAGAGCACATAGTACGCCTCTTACTGACGAATTGACATGAATAAATGCGATTACAAGCGAAAAAACATCCATTCAAACCCATTTTTGGGGGTTTTTGGGGGCCGTGTAGTTCCTGGGGGGAGGGGGCCCCCTAAGGTACACTAATTTCCCCGACCAAGGTACACTAGTACACTAATTTCCCCAATTTTTGCCTTAAGTGGCCATCTTTATGCCTAAAATGGGCATTTTTAGGCCTAAAATGTGTGATTTTAGGTCAATGCAGTGTAGTGGCTGGGGGGATGGGGGGATTCCCCCCTAAGGGGTAGGTACCTTGCAACCAGTGTAGTTCCTGGGGGAGGGGGTCCCCCCTCGGGTACGTCTGTTCCCCCTTCATGGTACGCCTGCCCCACTGTTCCCCCTCCGGGTACGTCTGCTCCCCCAATTTTTACCTAAAATAGGCAAATTTTGGCCTAAAATATTCATTTTTAGGCATAAAACGAGTGATTTTTAGGTCAATGTCGTCAAAAATCGCCAAAATACACTTTTTATTGATATTTTTCCTAAAAAGGCAAAAATGAGCCAAATTTTCGACCTCAAAAAATGACTTTTCCCCAAATTTGGGTCCTCCGGGTCCTTCCCCCCTTCCCCCCAGGTGGGTACGTCTGTTCCCCCTCCGAAAAAAAGGGGGTACCGCCTGTTCCCCTCCGGACCAGGAACTACACTGCTTGCAACCACCCCTTGGGGGATGGGGGGAAGGATAGGTACCTTGCAACCACCCCGGTGGGTACCTTGCAACCATCAATTTATGGTTTTTATAGGCAAAAATGGGTGTTTTTCGATCTCAAAACCCTAAAAATCGCGCGTTCCGCGCGCAAACCTCCATATAATGGGTACTTTAGGCAAATTTTCGGCCAAAATGCAAAAAAGTACCAATTTTTCGGCCAAATTTGCAGTATAATGCATGCAAAAACCACCCTTTTTCGGACCTCAGGGGTACCTTGCAACCTTCCGGAGGCTGGGTAGGGGGTACCTTGCAACCATCTGGATCCATCCCCCCAAGGGTACCTTGCAACCAACCATCTGCCTGCCACTACACTGGGTCAATGTTCACAAAAGTCGCCAAAATACCCTTTTTATGAACAATGTTTTCCAAAAAGGGGTAAAAATAGGTCAAATTTTCTACCTCAAAAAGTGACTTTTTTCTGATTTTGGGTCTTCCCCCCCCCTTCCACCGCAGGGAGGTACACTAATTTCCCTTCCGAAAAAGTAGGGAGCAGAGGTGGGAATCGGGCCGGGTTACCTCGGCCCGGCCCGACGAGGTAGCCCCCCCAGTACAATAGGTATCCCCCTCGCCTGGTACAGTAGGTATCCCCCCGATGTCTGGCATGGTACAGTAGGCACCCCCCTATTTTCACCCCGGTACAGTAGGTATCCCCCCGATTTTCCCCCAAAAGTGCCAATTTTTGACCAAAATGGCCAAAATTAGTGTAAAATCACTAGTTCTTGCCTCATATTACCCAAACTTCGCGCGCTACGCGCGCAAATACTACGTTTTCACACTTCCACACATAATAAAAACATTAAAAATTTTTACCCCAAAACCTAACCCCCCAACCCCCTAGGCATTGTAGTACTTGGCCAGGGTGTTGACGATAGATAGATTGGGACCCGAAATGTCTTGACGATAGTTAGATGACCCAAGTCCGAAATCTGGGGGGGTCGACCCAAACTTGTTGACGATAGATAGATGGTGGGGGTCGCCAAAAATCAAGGTATAGTATAGTGCACTAAGTACATAATAATGCGTAAATATTAATGAAAATGCACTTAGCCTATTTGGGGGTGAAAATACCGATTTTGAGCCATTTTGAGTCAAAAATATCAATTTTGGGTTCGATTGTTGTTGACGATAGATAGATTGTTCATTGTCTGTTCCCAGAATTTGTTGACGATAGATAGATTAGCCCAAGTGTTGACGACAGATAGATGAAATCAAAATGTGTTGACGATAGATAGATGAATTTGGGGGGACCCCCCACCCTCCCCAAGTACTACCCTGCCCCTAGGTACATAACCCCCCTAGGCCATCGGCTCTGGTACAGTAGGTATCCCCCTCTCCGAGCCCGGTACAGTAGGTACCCCCCTCCAGAGCATCTCCAACACTGACCTAACGATCACCGATTTTAGGCCCAAAAGTACGGAGCAGCGTTGGAGGTACTCTGGAGGGGGACTCCTACTGTACCGGGTTCGGAGAGGGGGATACCTACTGTTCCAGTCAGAGCCGATGACCTGGGGGTTATGTACCTACGGGCAGGGTTTGGGGGTTAGGTTTTTGGTTAAATTTTTTTTATGTTTTTATCATGTGTGGAATCGTGTGAAAACGTAGTATGTGCGCGCGTAGCGCGCGTATTTTGGGTAATTTGAGGTAAAAAGCACTGATTTTACACTAATTTTGGCAATTTTGGTAAAAAAATTGGCACTGTTGGAGCAAAACCGGGGGATACCTTCTGTACCGGAATGAAAATTGGGGGATACCTAACATGCCACAGTGTACCTCTGGTCCGGCGGAGGGGGAGGGGGAACAGGCGGTACCGTAAAAACCTAAATACAGCCCCCCGGAATAGAGCCCCCCCGTAACACAGCCCCCCAAAAAGGGGTCAGTGAATTAATAGAGCCCCCCCCTAATTAACATCCCCCATGTAGTAGTGTATTAACGCTTGATAGTGGTGCACAGGTACATTTATGCACGTTAGTTGTTCGTTCAGAGCACATAGTACGCCTCTTACTGACGAATAGACATGAATAAATGCGATTACAAGCGAAAAAACATCCATTCAAACCCATTTTTGGGGGTTTTTGGGGGCCGTGTAGTTCCTGGGGGGAGGGGGCCCCCTAAGGTACACTAATTTCCCCGACCAAGGTACACTAGTACACTAATTTCCCCAATTTTTGCCTTAAGTGGCCATCTTTATGCCTAAAATGGGCATTTTTAGGCCTAAAATGTGTGATTTTAGGTCAATGCAGTGTAGTGGCTGGGGGGATGGGGGATTCCCCCCCCTAAGGGGTAGGTACCTTGCAACCAGTGTAGTTCCTGGGGGGAGGGGGGTCCCCCTCGGGTACGTCTGTTCCCCCTCCATGGTACACCTGCCCCACTGTTCCCCCTCCGGGTACGTCTGCTCCCCCAATTTTTACCTAAAATAGGCAAATTTTGGCCTAAAATATTCATTTTTAGGCATAAAACGAGTGATTTTTAGGTCAATGTCGTCAAAAATCGCCAAAATACACTTTTTATTGATATTTTTCCTAAAAAGGCAAAAATGAGCCAAATTTTCGACCTCAAAAAATGACTTTTCCCCAAATTTGGGTCCTCCGGGTCCTTCCCCCCTTCCCCCCAGGTGGGTACGTCTGTTCCCCCCTCCGAAAAAAAGGGGGTACCGCCTGTTCCCCTCCGGACCAGGAACTACACTGCTTGCAACCACCCCTTGGGGGATGGGGGAAGGATAGGTACCTTGCAACCACCCCGGTGGGTACCTTGCAACCATCAATTTATGGTTTTTATAGGCAAAAATGGGTGTTTTTCGATCTCAAAACCCTAAAAATCGCGCGTTCCGCGCGCAAACCTCCATATAATGGGTACTTTAGGCAAATTTTCGGCCAAAATGCAAAAAAGTACCAATTTTTCGGCCAAATTTGCAGTATAATGCATGCAAAAACCACCCTTTTTCGGACCTCAGGGGTACCTTGCAACCTTCCGGAGGCTGGGTAGGGGGTACCTTGCAACCATCTGGATCCATCCCCCCAAGGGTACCTTGCAACCAACCATCTGCCTGCCACTACACTGGGTCAATGTTCACAAAAGTCGCCAAAATACCCTTTTTATGAACAATGTTTTCCAAAAAGGGGT
>JASAMV010007835.1:0-34580 GCA_030248065.1 Rhynchonema sp. JSB1_4 | reverse complement strand
GTGTTTCCTGCTTTTCTTGGTCCAAGGAAACGCGCGGGCCCGTGTTATAACTGAACTTCTAGTTGAGGTCGAGATTACAATTTCGATTCAGTCAGGCAGCTGGCAAAAACGTGTCAAAGTTTGCCTGTGGAATCTAACAACAACAATGTTTCACATGCTCACTGTGAGCTTTGCACGTGTGCGCTGCCAGCATGTCAATGAAACATTTCACCATGTTTGCTGCTGAGTGTCGTGCTTGGATTAACAAGGACACATTCTTAATCTCTTTCATTGGTTTCTGAAATCTCGACCCCAAACCAGGGTTGGGCAAAAAAGAAAAAATTTTTCTAAAAAAATTTTATTTAAAATTTTTTTTTTTTTTTTTTTTTTTTTATATTTTTTTTTTTTTTTTTTTTTTTATATATATATAAATTTTATTTATAATTATAATTATAAATTTAAAATTTAAAAATTTAAAAAAAAAAAAAAATACAGCTACCGACAAGTATTTCTGCAGCTTATATTCTCAATTCTATATCATTTTATAGTGAATATTTTGTCTTTATGGGCCGCAAACTGTTGTGTCCGATACCACAGCAGCAATCGTCGGTCCATATAAGACCAGACTGTTCGATCAGCACCGGAAATAACGAAACACCTTTGATAAGTGATGCAAACCAAGTCACGAAAAGTGACTTGTCAATTAAAGTTATATTTTTTCGCGATTTTACGCGTTTTTTAGGCGAATTTGGTAAAGGTGCCCCGAATCTAAGACTTTTAAAAGAAAAATTTAATTTAAAATAAAAAAAAAAAATTTTAAAAAAAAAAATGTTTAAAAAAATTTTTTTTTTTCCAACCCTGCCCCAATACTTGAAGTTCAGTTATAATCGTGGGGTAGCTTGTTTCCTTTGACTGGCATACTTTAAAAAGGAAACACTATACAGCAGGTTCGATCAAGAAAGATGCGTGCAGATCAGTCATGTATTTGCGTTCATAAAAAATATTATGCACGTTTATATAACATAAATTTAGGTGCAAAGGTTATGGGCTGTACACACTTCGCAAAACTACATATGACAATACATAACTGGCCGTTTGACATAACCAAAATGAACAAGTTTTTACGGGTCAATAAATATGTACATATGTACTGTAGATCGATTTTGATCCTTACTTCAGTCGACGTTTCTTTGTTGCATTTCTGAGTGAACGGAGCGAGCGGGTGGCGATTTGACGCTTGTAGCTTCGGTTGGGCAACGGACAAGACCAGTGACATGGGTTGGCACCGCGGTCACAGATGAAACGCGTGTTCGCCCCGATCGTCCGTTTGCGACCCCTGGATTGGACAGATATAGGGACAATCCCGCATCAGAAACCGTGAGAATTCTAATCTTAAACGTGCTGTAGTTTATGAACAATTTTGTGTCATTAACTGACATTGGTTCGCCATAGTTGGCGCGCCACAACACCTTGAGACGGGACATCGTCGTCAGACCCTGTCGGTCGTTTTCGCGGAGGACGTGCTGAAAAGCAAGTATATCGAGTGTTTGAATAAATTGATATTATGTGACATCAAAATTATTACTAGGCTCAATTTGGAACATAATCTAACGGTAGTGCGGGCGCGGAACATCAGGCGGCAGTAGTGCAATGATGAAGGGGACTGAAGTGAACAAACGTTTCATTTGCCATTTTGCGAATATATTTTCGATCACACCGAATTTCTACCATTACGTATATCTGTCTCGCCGAATTATGCGCATGATAACAAAGAGAGGCCATCGCCAGCGCCAATAACGGACGGCATATAACGATAATAACTTTGTGTTGGGCGAATGGTGTTTGTTGTGCCCACCCATAAACTTTAATAAACTGGGCAACTTTGGACACGTCAGGTGCACTTACCCGGCATGGTCGGTTCATGTGCTGCATTTAGATTGATTGTAATGTCTGACTGGGCGGTACGAACCGATCCTGACGTAGTATTGGGACCACTCTCAATTCCCGAATGCTGATAGGCTGCCTGCGCAACAAACAGTTTCGGTGTATGTGTTTGTTGTTCTTCATGATACGACGGATACCCATGCTGCGGTTGTCGTTCTGGCAGAACATACATGATATCGTTCTCTGGTTGAGCATAAATAACAGTAAGTAATTTGTATTATTCCCTGTCAATAAATGATAAATAATATTTGTGCTTTCGTATTGAATGCGAAGTGGAATTGCTGAAGTGGAAGCAGACAGAGAGTGTGATCTAACCACCCTCGCGTGCGTGTACGCTGGCGTTGACTTCGATGGCCGCAGCAAGAGGGCTGCTCAATTCTCAGCGATCAGACGGAAATTGGTGGACTGGAACTGGGATGGATTCATAATGAAACGAACGATCATCAATAAAATCTACAGTTAAATAAATGTCCGCAATAAATTCCGCTCACCTCGCGTGCTGACTTGGTGATGTTTCATTGTCCGATTCCTTCGTATTTGCACGTGACACTCACACAACGCGTTCACCGCCCGGTCTTTGCTATCATGCCAATCGGTGAGGCGTTAACTAGAACATGCCAATGATCTGAAACTGGTATGCCAATGCTACGTCAGGTTATTCGTGTGCAAAACAAAACGGATACACATTGGCAGTAAGACATTACAGATCTGAAATGGAAACTCAAAAATGTTTTGCAGTTGGCAGGGGCCATACCTCTGTCGCCCCCCACGGACCAGACAACACCAAGGCGCGTATCGGTGTTGGTGCAAGCAAAAGTGCTTCGTACGTTTTCTAAGGGACATCTTTAGTATCTGTTTTTTGTCTTTGCATGCATTTAAACTGTAGGTCGGTTGATGTGCGACGTGGTGCAATGGCGAATGGAGTGTCACGTGCAAATACGGGTAAGTGCACCTGGACGTCACCAAGTCAGCACGCAAAGTAAGTGGAATTTATTGTGAAATTTTATTGGTAGCCGTCAAATATTGACAAACAGTTTTATTATGAATTGATCGTTTGTATTTTGTTTCTGAGAAATTGAGGCCTCGTGCCGCCAAAAGTGGGTAGGGGAGGGGCCGTGATGTCTCTGTCCTTCCCCTTCGTACTCTCCATTCGCCCAACACAAAGTTATTATCGTTATATGCTGTCCGTTATTCACGCTGGCAACTGGCTCTTCCTGTTATCATGCGCAGGGTTTGTGGGGGGGGGTGGGTAGGGGGTGTGGATGTGTGTCTTCTAATTCGGCAGCACATAACAGACCACGCCGGGCATGCACCTGACGCGTACTGGTATTTAGTTTTGGGTGGGCGGTTGGAGCGAAATTTTCGTGCCGTCGTGATGGCGCTGGCCAATGGCTCTCTTTGTTATCATGCGCATATTCGGCCGACGGATATCGTCTGGTAGAAATTGGTGTGATCCGAAATATATTCGCAAAATGGCAAATGAAACGTTTGTTCACTTCAGTCCCATCATCGCACGACCGCCGCCTGACGTTCCGCGCCCGCACTACCGTTAGATTATGTTCCAAATTGAGCCTAGTAATAATTTTGATGTCACATAATATCAATTTATTCAAACACTCGATATACTTGCTTTTCAGCACGTCCTCCGCGAAAACGACCGACAGGGTCCACTACGATGTCCCGTCGCAAGGTGTTGTGGCGCGCCAACTATGGCGAACCAATGTCAGTTAATGACACAAAATTGTTCATAAACTACAGCACGTTTAAGATTAGAATTCTCACGGTTTCTGATGTGAGATTGTTCCCAAATCCGTCCAATCCAGGGGTCGCAAACGGACGATCGGGGCGAACACGCGTTTCATCTGTGACCGCGGTGCCAACCCACGTCACTGGTCTTGTCCGTTGCCCAACCGAAGCTACAAGCGTCAAATCGCCACCCGCTCGCTCCGTTCACTCAGAAATGCAACAAAGAAACGTCGACTGAAGTAAGGATCAAAATCATCTACAGTACATATGTACATATTTATTGACCCGTAAAAACTTGTTCATTTTGGTTATGTCAAACGGCCAGTTATGTATTGTCATATGTAGTTTTGCGAAGTGTGTACAGCCCATAACCTTTGCACCTAAATTTATGTTATATAAACGTGCATAACACCTTTTATGAACGCAAATACATGACTGATCTGCACGCATCTTTCTTGATCGAACCTGCTGTATAGTGTTTCCTTTTTATGCCAGTCAAAGGAAACAAGCTACCCCACGTTATAACTCAACTCCAGTTTGGGGCAGGGTTGAAAAAAAAATTTTTTTTAAACAAGTTTTTTTTTTAAAAGTCTGAGATTCGGGGAAATTTTACCAAATTTGCCTAAAAAAACGCGTAAAATCGCGAAAAAATGCAACTTTAATTGACAAGTCACTTTTGTGACTTGGTTTGCATCACTTATCAAGGGTGTTTACGTCATTTCGGTGCGATCCAACAGTCTGTGCTTGATATGGACCGATGATTGCTGCTCTGTGGTATCGGACACAACAGTTTGTGGCCGAATAAGCAAGATTCACTCATAAACCACACAGAATTGAGAATATAAGCTGCAGAAATACTTGTCGGGTAGCTGTGTCTTTGATGTCCAAAGTTCGGGCTGAGGTGAAAGCCTCAGACTGTTGCAAGTCCCGTCCCTCTGTTTTTCTGTGTCTTTGATGTCCAAAGTTCGGGCTGAGGTGAAAGCCTCAGACTGTTGCAAGTCCCGTCCCTCTGTTTTTCTGTGTCTTTGATGTCTAAAGTTCGGGCTGAGGTGAAAGCCTCAGACTGTTGCAAGTCCCGTCCCTCTGTTTTTCTGTGTCTTTGATGTCCAAAGTTCGGGCTGAGGTGAAAGCCTCAGACTGTTGCAAGTCCCGTCCCTCTGTTTTTCTGTGTCTTTGATGTCCAGAGTTCGAGCTGAGGTGAAAGCCTCAGACTGTTGCAAGTCCCGTCCCTCTGTTTTTCTGTGTCTTTGATGTCCAAAGTTCGGGCTGAGGTGAAAGCCTCAGACTGTTGCAAGTCCCGTCCCTCTGTTTTTCTGTGTCTTTGATGTCCAAAGTTCGGGCTGAGGTGAAAGCCTCAGACTGTTGCAAGTCCCGTCCCTCTGTTTTTCTGTGTCTTTGATGTCCAAAGTTCGGGCTGAGGTGAAAGCCTCAGACTGTTGCAAGTCCCGTCCCTCTGTTTTTCTGTGTCTTTGATGTCCAAAGTTCGGGCTGAGGTGAAAGCCTCAGACTGTTGCAAGTCCCGTCCCTCTGTTTTTCTGTGTCTTTGATGTCCAAAGTTCGGGCTGAGGTGAAAGCCTCAGACTGTTGCAAGTCCCGTCCCTCTGTTTTTCTGTGTCTTTGATGTCCAAAGTTCGGGCTGAGGTGAAAGCCTCAGACTGTTGCAAGTCCCGTCCCTCTGTTTTCTCTGTGTCTTTGATGTCCAAAGTTCGGGCTGAGGTGAAAGCCTCAGACTGTTGCAAGTCCCGTCCCTCTGTTTTTCTGTGTCTTTGATGTCCAGAGTTCGGGCTGAGGTGAAAGCCTCAGACTGTTGCAAGTCCCGTCCCTCTGTTTTTCTGTGTCTTTGATGTCCAAAGTTCGGGCTGAGGTGAAAGCCTCAGACTGTTGCAAGTCCCGTCCCTCTGTTTTTCTGTGTCTTTGATGTCCAAAGTTCGGGCTGAGGTGAAAGCCTCAGACTGTTGCAAGTCCCGTCCCTCTGTTTTTCTGTGTCTTTGATGTCCAAAGTTCGGGCTGAGGTGAAAGCCTCAGACTGTTGCAAGTCCCGTCCCTCTGTTTTTCTGTGTCTTTGATGTGCCACGTTCGGCCTGAGGTGAAAGCCTCAGACTGTTGCAAGTCCCGTCCCTCTGTTTTTCTGTGTCTTTGATGTCCAAAGTTCGGGCTGAGGTGAAAGCCTCAGACTGTTGCAAGTCCCGTCCCTCTGTTTTTCTGTGTCTTTGATGTCCAGAGTTCGGGCTGAGGTGAAAGCCTCAGACTGTTGCAAGTCCCGTCCCTCTGTTTTTCTGTGTCTTTGATGTCCAAAGTTCGGGCTGAGGTGAAAGCCTCAGACTGTTGCAAGTCCCGTCCCTCTGTTTTTCTGTGTCTTTGATGTCCAAAGTTCGGGCTGAGGTGAAAGCCTCAGACTGTTGCAAGTCCCGTCCCTCTGTTTTTCTGTGTCTTTGATGTTCAAAGTTCGAGCTGAGGTGAAAGCCTCAGACTGTTGCAAGTCCCGTCCCTCTTTTTTTCTGTGTCTTTGATGTCCAAAGTTCGGGCTGAGGTGAAAGCCTGAGACTTTATTGTCGGATTGTGAGTGCCCATAAACACCATCGATGTTTTGGGGACGTTGTCATGTTTTGTCCAGCCCAATCATTCAAACAAATGCTCAGTGTTACACCCATGATCAAATGGGGCCCTGTGTTAAAAGATATGGAAATCATTCCTCTCAAACCATATTTGATTCAAACAGCTTTGTCGATTCGTTTCTCGTGCTTAACGGTCAAGCAAATATCCACCGTTGACCAGCAGCTTTAAGCAACAAATGAAATGAGCAAAAATTGATTAAAGCAGTACTATGACAGACACACAGGCTTGGATTAGAAATTACCACACCTTCATGTTTCTCATCCCTCAAACACAAGCAAGAGAGAGTCAAGTCAGGCTGTGAGAAAACCTAAAAGGAGATGATGGTTGATGCGTGTCAATTTCGTTTATCATTTTCACATGTGGGGGCAGGCGTTAGCAGTATATAAGGGAATCAACGCAGAATTTTGATCATTCTTGACATTTTGCTCAGCGTACTTCCTTCAATCGACCGGAATCGACCAAACAGCGATCGGATTTCGACGGCTGGTCATCGGGACTCCATCGTCAAGGCTAATCAAACCAAAACCGAATTCTAATCAAAAGACATCACCAAGCATGGTGCCGATTAAATGAGTACGTGAGAGGAGATTATTCTGTCTCATTTTTGAGATTTTCTCGCAAATTTATCCGATCGGTCAAAGCATACACCGTATTGTTTTGTGCGCCGCATGATGTCAAAAACTTCGAGATGAAGCTGAAATTTAATACCATGCATAAGACAGCCAAACAAGCCTATTGTCGTGAGGGTGCCGAAGCCCTCTGGATTTGCTGTAACGCCAGAAACGCAGCCTTCTTATTCAGGAGCTGTCTGACTTCCAAGCGTGTGGGGCTCCACAAGAAGTCGGATGAAGAAAACGGACGGAAAATCGCACAGCCGGAGCCGATCAACGACAGCGCTCGACAAATCGACATTCGACTCAAACAATGACATGCGGCATGTCGATACCGGCACGTTTATGATGTAAGTTTATATTGATTTATCTTGTTGTAAGTTTATGATGTGACAGTGCATTGAGTGCGCTCGCCGCTGCTGGGAATCTGTGTTACATGCTTAACGTTTAGTCACTCTGGTTGCGACGGCTTTCGCATTACTTGTTGTTAATTTCCTAGGATTGTTCTGGACCATCAACAAAAGAATTCGACAATGAAGAATCTCGAGAATCAAAGCAACCAGCGTAATCGAAAATGTTACATTCGAGCAACTGATTGGGAAACCTACACGCTATCGATGCAACGCGACCACGCAATGCGCATCCGTGTCACGCGCATCCGGTAAGTGCGATGTGATAGCATGTCCCGCTTCATGTAATTCTGGGTCGTATCAACTGGTCATTAATAAATACAGTTCATAATGGCCATTCTACAACACTACAGTTGACACGGCTTAGTTCATTTAATATTCGCCGTTCTTGGTTTTTGTGTTTTAATATTAGTGGCTTTGCACTCTTCACCCTTTAAATCTCCATTTTTCATATTTCCTGACTTTATGTCCTGAGTTCGGGCTGAGGTGAAAGCCTCAGACTGTTGCAAGTCCCGTCCCTCTGTTTTTCTGTGTCTTTGATGTCCAAAGTTCGGGCTGAGGTGAAAGCCTCAGACTGTTGCAAGTCCCGTCCCTCTGTTTTTCTGTGTCTTTGATGTCCAAAGTTCGGGCTGAGGTGAAAGCCTCAGACTGTTGCAAGTCCCGTCCCTCTGTTTTTCTGTGTCTTTGCTGTCCAAAGTTCGGGCTGAGGTGAAAGCCTCAGACTGTTGCAAGTCCCGTCCCTCTGTTTTTCTGTGTCTTTGATGTCCAAAGTTCGGGCTGAGGTGAAAGCCTCAGACTGTTGCAAGTCCCGTCCCTCTGTTTTTTCTGTGTCTTTGATGTCCAAAGTTCGGGCTGAGGTGAAAGCCTCAGACTGTTGCAAGTCCCGTCCCTCTGTTTTTCTGTGTCTTTGATGTCCAAAGTTCGGGCTGAGGTGAAAGCCTCAGACTGTTGCAAGTCCCGTCCCTCTGTTTTTCTGTGTCTTTGATGTCCAAAGTTCGGGCTGAGGTGAAAGCCTCAGACTGTTGCAAGTCCCGTCCCTCTGTTTTTTCTGTGTCTTTGATGTCCAAAGTTCGGGCTGAGGTGAAAGCCTCAGACTGTTGCAAGTCCCGTCCCTCTGTTTTTCTGTGTCTTTGATGTCCAAAGTTCGGGCTGAGGTGAAAGCCTCAGACTGTTGCAAGTCCCGTCCCTCTGTTTTTCTGTGTCTTTGATGTCCAAAGTTCGGGCTGAGGTGAAAGCCTCAGACTGTTGCAAGTCCCGTCCCTCTGTTTTTCTGTGTCTTTGATGTCCAAAGTTCGGGCTGAGGTGAAAGCCTCAGACTGTTGCAAGTCCCGTCCCTCTGTTTTTTCTGTGTCTTTGATGTCCAAAGTTCGGGCTGAGGTGAAAGCCTCAGACTGTTGCAAGTCCCGTCCCTCTGTTTTTTCTGTGTCTTTGATGTCCAAAGTTCGGGCTGAGGTGAAAGCCTCAGACTGTTGCAAGTCCCGTCCCTCTGTTTTTCTGTGTCTTTGATGTCCAAAGTTCGGGCTGAGGTGAAAGCCTCAGACTGTTGCAAGTCCCGTCCCTCTGTTTTTTTCTGTGTCTTTGATGTCCAAAGTTCGGGCTGAGGTGAAAGCCTCAGACTGTTGCAAGTCCCGTCCCTCTGTTTTTCTGTGTCTTTGATGTCCAAAGTTCGGGCTGAGGTGAAAGCCTCAGACTGTTGCAAGTCCCGTCCCTCTGTTTTTCTGTGTCTTTGATGTCCAAAGGTTCGGGCTGAGGTGAAAGCCTCAGACTGTTGCAAGTCCCGTCCATCTGTTTTTTCTGTGTCTTTGATGTCCAAAGTTCGGGCTGAGGTGAAAGCCTCAGACTGTTGCAAGTCCCGTCCCTCTGTTTTTCTGTGTCTTTGATGTCCAGAGTTCGGGCTGAGGTGAAAGCCTCAGACTGTTGCAAGTCCCGTCCCTCTGTTTTTTCTGTGTCTTTGATGTCCAAAGTTCGGGCTGAGGTGAAAGCCTCAGACTGTTGCAAGTCCCGTCCCTCTGTTTTTCTGTGTCTTTGATGTCCAAAGTTCGGGCTGAGGTGAAAGCCTCAGACTGTTGCAAGTTCCCGTCCCTCTGTTTTTTTCTGTGTCTTTGATGTCCAAAGTTCGGGCTGAGGTGAAAGCCTTTTTTTTTTTTTTCAGACTGTTGCAAGTCCCGTCCCTCTGTTTTTCTGTGTCTTTGTTTATGTCCAAGTTCGGGCTGAGGTGAAAGCCTCAGACTGTTGCAAGTCCCGTCCCTCTGTTTTTCTGTGTCTTTGATGTCCAAAGTTCGGGCTGAGGTGAAAGCCTCAGACTGTTGCAAGTCCCGTCCCTCTGTTTTTCTGTGTCTTTGATGTCCAAAGTTCGGGCTGAGGTGAAAGCCTCAGACTGTTGCAAGTCCCGTCCCTCTGTTTTTCTGTATCTTTGATGTCGTGATGTGGCCAGTGCGTCATGCCACCAAATTGGCCATGACGTGTGATGATCCCCTCAGTCCAAACGACCATGACTTGATCCCTCCCTTGCGGCCATCAGGGATTGTGACTTTGAGGACAGAAAGGAAAAGAGTTTGAAGAAAGAAGTGCAGGAAGATGAAAAATGTCTCCTGAATAATGTTTGTGAAGCGCAAATGGCCGACGAAACCCCTTCACTGACCCCAACAGAGGCCCCGCCCCGCTTCCGGAATCCCGCCCGAAGTCGTCAAGGGTACCCGAAGAACCATCGCCTAAACACATCAAATGTCCCAAGAAAAGACCCTGCATTCCAATCTCGTGTCGTCCACGTCGACGAAAGAAGCACGGAAAACGAAGACAGAAAAAGAAGAAAAGGCCACCACGTCAGAAAATCAACGTGTGTCAACGTGTTGAGCGACCGCGTTCGACGAACTACGTCGGCCGTGTGGTGATTCGATTGAACGGACAGGACAAAATGGAATGGGCGCAACAAGTGATTCTGGTTGTCGACAATGATTCTGTTGCAAACGATGATCGTAGTTTGATGGTAGACGGGCACGAGGATGCCGTGTGTGAGAGTAATGAGACGATTTAGACATGGTTTCCCGCCATTTTAGGACCATTTCAGTTTTCAATCCTTCCTCGGCGGGGGAGGAGTAGGAATATTCCATATTCCGTATCAAGGGCCGATCGTTATTGTATGATTCATTCTGTATTTCTCATCGGATAAAAGCAGCATCTAATTTGCGCCGACTCTAGCGACATCCATATACGGTTTTTTCTCTAGCAGGCTGAGCTTGGGCTTTCTTTCGGTGTCAAGGCACCAGCTTCGAGGCCCTGTCCGTGGAACGAAAAAAATCATGAAATGACAATATACCTCCAGACTTTGAGGCTGCAGTAGGGTTCGAACCCGCCATGTAACGTGGATGCCGGTGGTAAAGATTTCTATCCGCGCTTGCTTGACTCAATTCTATCATTACCAGCCTATAGATTTGTCGATCTATTTTTGCAACGTGGAAATCTTGGTTCCAAAAATCCCCAGCCAGTTTCGGTCATTACTTTCTTCAGTCATTCCTTCGTTTTTCCACTGGGACTTTTCACCTGGAATCGGACAACTAAATTCTCTGCACTCACCACTCAGTTTGGTCATCAGGACTCATCCAACTGGGCTTTTGGCAACCAAGGACTATTTGCTATATCTGGAGAAGAATCAGCAGAAACAGGCGTTCAAGTGAATGGGACATTGCCAATAACTCGCCGTTTGCCGAGTCCTGTTCCCGTGATTCTCCGTCAGGTTTGTGGGAAATGGGCTTGAGGATTAGGGTATGGGCGCTGAATCAAACTTAATGGTAATTTACTCATCAAATCGTCGTCACTTGTGTAAACATGAAACATCCTCTTTATATGTTTAACCGATTTTTTTTGCGCATTTTTTTTTTTTTTTTTTTTTTTTTCCTTGTCTTACAAAGTTAGTCGTGATCTGAAAATCAACTTTGGTACGGAATTATGATTTATTTCCTATCCCGCTTCTATGCTTATTGCCACTCCGCTCCCATGATGCTGCTGTTTAGACATTACAGCCAGAGTTTTGAGGTCGCACTCAGACTATGTAGATAAAGCTGGCCAGATGCACAATGTTGAGCCTCAACAAGTACGTGCATAATACATACATACATAGGTACATATAGGTAGAGAGAGGATACCGTAGCATATCTGCTGTTGTTGTTATCGTTTCGTCTGGCTTCCTGCCAGTTTTTTTTGTTAATAATGATAGATTAACACAGCCTGCAGAAAAACTAACTTTATTTCTCTCCGCAACAGCTACTCGGAGAACCTTTCAAGCCGTGAGATTGAACAACCAAAATGACTTTCGAGTGAAGACATCAAGATTAGTGCATAAAGTGAGACAACACCATTTACACAAACAAAAAAAAGAAACACTGAGCTTCACCTCACCCACTTTGACATCAAAGACAAGAAAAACAAGACGGACCACATCTGACTTCACTACCACTAATCAAAGACAAGAAAAAGAGAGGGGGAAACTGAGCAGCAATCTATAAAGAAAAAAAAAGAGGAGGCTACACCAGCCTAGCCGACTGAAAAAAAACAAGGAGGCCTAAAGGCTCTACAACTACAAAGAAAAAAAACAAGAGCTAACACTGAGCTTCCCTCACCAACTTTGACATCAAAGAAAAAAAACAGAGGGAGGGATGAACAGTAGTCACTAGCAACTTGACATCAAGAAAAAAACAGAGGACGGCTTGCACATCTAGTTCCTCAGCCCAACTTTACATAAAGAACAGAAAAAAGAGGAGGGACTTGACAGTCTAGGCTCCTCAGCAACTTACATAAAGACACAAAAAACAAGGAGGAAACAGTAGCTTCCCTCAGCCCAACTTTGACATCAAAGACACAGAAAAACAAGGGACGGCTTAACAGTTAGTCACTCAGCCAACTTTAAAAAAACAGAAAAACAGAGAGGATAAAGTCTAGGCTTCACTCAGCCCGACTTTGACATCAAAGACACAGAAAAACAAGGGACGGGACTTCAACAGTCTAGGCTTCACCTCAGCCCGAACTTTGGACATCAAAGACACAGAAAAACAGAGGGACGGGACTTGAACAGTCTGAGGCTTTCACCTCAGCCCGAATCAGGACATAAAGTCAGGAAAATGAAAAATGGAGATTAAAGGGTGAAGAGTGCAAAGCCACTAATATTAAAACACAAAAACCAAGAACGGCGAATATTAAATGAACTAAGCCGTGTAACTATAGTGTTGTAAATGCCATTATGAACTGTATTTATTAATGACCAGTTGAACGACCCAGATTACATGAAGCGGGACATGCTATCACATCGCACTTACCGGATGCGGACGGATGCGCATTGCGTGGTCGCGTTGCATCGATAGCGTGTAGGTTTCCCAATCAGTTGCTCGAATGTAACATTTTCGATTACGCTGGTTGCTTTGATTCTCGAGATTCTTCATTGTCGAATTCTTTTGTTGATGGTCCAGAACAATCCTAGGAAATTAACAACAAGTAATGCGAAAGCCGTCGCAACCAGAGTGACTAAACGTTAAGCATGTAACAGTCCAGATTCCCAGCAGCGGCGGGCGCACTCAATGCACTGTCACATCATAAACTTACAACAAGATAAATCAATATAAACTTACATCATAAACGTGCCGGTATCGACATGCCGCATGTCATTGTTTGAGTCGAATGTCGATTTGTCGAGCGCTGTCGTTGATCGGCTCCGGCTGTGCGATTTTCCGTCCGTTTTCTTCATCCGACTTCTTGTGGAGCCCCACACGCTTGGAAGTCAGACAGCTCCTGAATAAGAAGGCTGCGTTTCTGGCGTTACAGCAAATCCAGAGGGCTTCGGCACCCTCACGACAATAGGCTTGTTTGGCTGTCTTATGCATGGTATTAAATTTCAGCTTCATCTCGAAGTTTTTGACATCATGCGGCGCACAAAACAATACGGTGTATGCTTTGACCGATCGGATAAATTTGCGAGAAAATCTCAAAAATGAGACAGAATAATCTCCTCTCACGTACTCATTTAATCGGCACCATGCTTGGTGATGTCTTTTGATTAGAATTCGGTTTTGGTTTGATTAGCCTTGACGATGGAGTCCCGATGACCAGCCGTCGAAATCCGATCGCTGTTTGGTCGATTCCGGTCGATTGAAGGAAGTACGTTGAGCAAAATGTCAAGAATGATCAAAATTCTGCGTTGATTCCCTTATATACTGCTAACGCCTGCCCCCACATGTGAAAATGATAAACGAAATTGACACGCATCAACCATCATCTCCTTTTAGGTTTTCTCACAGCCTGACTTGACTCTCTCTTGCTTTTGTGTTTGAGGGATGAGAAACATGAAGGTGTGGTAATTTCTAATCCAAGCCTGTGTGTCTGTCATAGTACTGCTTTATTCAATTTTTGCTCATTTCATTTGTTGCTTAAAGCTGCTGGTTAACGGTGGCTATTTGCTTGACCGTCAAGCACGAGAAACGAATCGACACAGCTGTTTGAATCAAATATGGTTTGAGAGGAATGATTTCCATATCTTTTAACACAGGGCCCCATCTGATCATGGGTGTAACACTGAGCATTTGTTTAAATGATTGGGCTGGACAAAACATGACAACGTCCCCAAAACATCGATGGTGTTTATGGGCACTCACAATCCGACAATAAACATCTCGTGATTTCATACTGTATGTACATACCTGTGCGCAGCCCGGTCTTCCACTGCTCTGCTCTGCCTTATAGTTTTTGAACATCCTGTTGGTTATTGGTCGCGACTGATAAGCAAAGTGTGTGGGTCACCTTTGATCACTGAAAGTGTCGGCGCTGCACTCTTGTCTTCTGTGCTGTGATTGATTTTTGCTGACACCATATCGTGGTGTTTTTTGGTCTTCTGGACGTGAAAAGAACTGATTTAGGCTTTTTTCCAACATTCACGTGCCACAGTCTCTAATTTTAGCTCATTATTTCAACAAAAATGCTGCCGAAAACCATAGTGCTAGCGGCATTCGTGTGTTGCGCGCTCGGCATTGTCCGGTTGGTTCTGACTCGTATTGACTTGTTCCCTTTTAGCTCACAAATTAAAATTTCTTCTTGCCAAAGTTCCAAAAAAATCCGCGACAAAATTATTTCAGCGTGCCCCTGCATCGGATGCAAACAGTACGCGAGCGCATGGCCTCTGTTGGCTCGCTGGGTGCGTACGCACACGCACGACAGCAAGCTGACAGACGCACTGCGATGAAACATCAGATGTTGACGTTGTTCCGTCGCGACGTGCAGAAAGAAATCGATGAACGATTGAGAAATTATCAGGATGTTGGTTTTGGGTTGAGCATAACGTTATTAACAGCACCTTCCGTGTCTCCTTTATGATGTGGCAGCCAGATGCCTTTTGGTTCCCAGTGTGGACCTATTTTCGCAGACGGGATAAAGATGTACATACCTCTAAGATTTACCCGATGATAGTGCCTCATAAAGACACACGAGCTGGTTTTGTGTTCGCGTTCCTCTTTTTTCAATCAGGCACACAATTCAGGCGCAATACTACGGCGAGATCTCGATCGGCACACCGGCACAGAAATTCACGGTCATTTTCGATACCGGCTCATCGAACCTGTGGGTTCCGTCCACTCACTGTCCGATTACGAACATTGCCTGCTGTGAGTGGCGCATTGAACGATTAAAATCACAACAACTGTAATCAATAATTGATGGATTGATTTGCAGTGCTCCACCACAAATACAACAGCGGCAAGTCGTCGACCTACGTGGCCGATGGTCGCAACCTTTCGATCACCTACGGCAGCGGTTCCATGTCCGGTTTTGTGTCGAAGGACAAAGTTTGCGTGAGTGACCGTAGATCAAGATCATCAATAAATCAACTTTAAAAAATCTGTAAAAATGTCAAAATTTACGCGTCAGATCGCCGACATGTGCGCGACGAATCAAGAATTCGCCGAGGCCACCAATCTGCCGGGTCTGACGTTCATGGCAGCGAAATTCGACGGCATTCTCGGCATGGCCTATCCGCAGATCTCGGTTGATAAACTGCAACCGGTCTTCAATCGAATGTACAGAGAGCACGTCATCAAACAACCGGTGTTTGCGTTCTGGCTGAATCGGTGAGCATGTTGGCCTTGCAAATTCAGGGAATCTTTCCGTTTATCTTGGCGAAACATCACAGAAACGCCAACGACAGTGACGGTGGTGAGCTGACACTTGGATCGCTAGACCCCAAACATTATCACAATCCGATCACATGGGTGCCGGTTAGGGTGATTTAAAGTGTGGCGTTGTTCTTTATGCTTTTCAAAAATTATTGATGTTTCAATACTGACAGATCACTCGAGAGGGCTACTGGCAGATCAAAATGGATCAAGTTCGAGTGGGCAAGATGAGCGTATGTCAGGGAGGATGCCAGGTGTGTTTTCTTTACAACTTCCGCAACAGTGGATGTCAAACCACCTTGATTTTTCAAGGCCATTGTCGACACGGGTACCTCGTTGATGGTCGGACCAACGGCTGATGTGACCAAGATCCAGCACGCAATTGGAGCGTTTCCGATACTCCATGGAGAGGTATACGATAAAAAAATTTTAGTAAAATATAAATTTCAAATAAAACGGGAGCGATAGCTATAGTGTTTCCTTTTTATGCAAGTCAAAGGAAAAAAGCTACCCCACGTTATAACTCAACTCCGGTTTGGGGTCGAGATTTCAGAAACCAATGAAAGAGATTAAGAATGTGTCCTTGTTAATCCAAGCACGACACTCAGCAGCAAACATGGTGAAATGTTTCATTGACATGCTGGCAGCGCACACGCACAAAGCTCACAGCGAGCATGTGAAACATTGTTGTTGTTAGATTCCACAGGTAAACTTTGACACGTTTTTGCCAGCTGCCTGATTGAATCGAAATTGTAATCTCGACCTCAACTAGAAGTTCAGTTATAACACGGGCCCGCGCGTTTCCTTGGACCAAGAAAAACCGGAAACACTATACAATTATCCCGACATTTTCGACATCCTCAGCAAACGCGAAAGGTTGGATTTGCTTTGAAACTGCAGTATACATATTTGGCATTGTACAATACAGGCATCTTGTTAACGTTGCACAACAACAGTTCGTAAAATTACGTTCTAACTTGGCAACATCACAAAAACTACAAAAAATTCGTTGGGCAGAAACAAGTTTTGGTGGTATGCCGTTTTGGCCCTTGTTCGTGTTCCTGTTCTGATCCGCAAAATGGTAAGAAAAAGAAAATCACGTGCGATGCGACATGCGATGCGAGTCTGTGGGGGTCGTGGGGGGACAAAGAAAGACCTGTGGGGGCAGTGTAGTGCTTGGGGGGGGGGGGGGGGGGGGGGCCCCCCCCCCCCCTAAGGAGTAGGTACCTTGCAACCACCCCTTGGGGGGGGATGGGGGGGGGAAGGGTAGGTACCTTGCAACCACCCCGGAGGGTACCTTGCAACCATAAATTTATGGTTTTTATAGGCAAAAATGGGTGTTTTTCGACCTCAAAACCCCAAAAATCGCGCGCTCCGCGCGCAAACCTCCATATAATAGCTATTTTGGGCAAATTTTCGGCCAAAATGCAAAAAAGTACCATTTTTTCGGCCAATTTTGCAGAAAAAAGCATGCAAAAAACACCCTTTTTTCGGACCCCAGGGGTACCTTGCAACCTTCTGGAGGCTGGGTAGGGGGGTACCTTGCAACCATCTGGATCCATCCCCCCCCCAAGGGTACCTTGCAACCATCTGCCTGCCACTACACTGCCTGTGGGGGCAGTGTGGTGGCAGGCCAATCGACCCAAGATACCCTAGGGGGGGGAAGGTTTCGGACTTACTCGAGATACCCCCCAGAGGCTACCCAAGATACCCCTATGGTCCGTCAAAAGGCGAAAAAAGGCCGTTTTTTGCATGCAATTTTACTGCAAAATTGGCCTAAAAATGAAGAGGAGTTAAAAATCTTTGGAAAATCATCGACGCCTATAAAAGGCAGAAAACGGCGTTTTGAGGCCAGCCGCTTCGGATTACGTTTAAGCCCAAGCCCAAGAAGCCTAGGCGTAGGCCTAAGCCTAAGCCTAAGCCTAGGCCTAGGCCTAAGCCAAAGCCTAAGCCCAAGCCTAAGGCTAAGCTCAAGAAAACAAACAAAAAATGATGGCTATGTTTTGAGATCCCAACCCCGATTTCACTGTTATAAACACTATTTCTCATCATTTTGTTCATGTATAAATTAGTTTTAACCAAAAAAGCCAAAAAAAACAAAAAAATTCACCGGCGCCGGCGGGACTCGAACCAGCGGTCCCGCAGGCACGAGTCCAACGCCTTCACCGCTGAGCTAGCGAACCGACACATACTTCCGTCTAGCCGCTGCTACTTATATCTAGCGCTGCTGCTGTCTAATACACACACGTGTATTAATTAATGCACACACAGCCAGCTGCGTGTAACGGTTAAACCTGATGATCAAGGGACCTGGATGATTTTCCAAAGATTTTTATCTCCTCATCTAAAAATGGGTGTTTTTTGACATTTTTGCCGAAAATTGGCCTAAAATGACCATTTTTGGGTGTCTGCGCGCGGAGCGCGCGATTTTTGGGGGTCCCGGGGTCGAAAAACACCTGTTTTTGCCTTTGAAAACCATAAATCTACTTACTCGAGATACCATTTGGGGTCGGCTCGAGATAGATACCCTTCCCCCCATCCCCCCCCCCCAGCAGTGTAGTTCCTGGTCCGGAGGGGGAACAGACGTACCCTCCACTATTTTCGGAGGGGGAACAGACGTACCTACCTGGGGGGGGGGGGGGGGGGGAAGTCCCAATGGGGGGGGGGACGGAAAAAAGTCATTTTTTGAGGTCGAAAAATTGGACTATTTTTGCCTTCTTTTACAAAAATCCCCTATAAAAAGGGTATTTTGGCGTTTTTTTGGAGGTTTCACCTAAAGTTTACCTATTTTTGGCCTAAAAATGCCTATTTTAGGCCTAAATTTGCCCATTTTAGGAAAAAATTGGGAAGACGCCCAGGGGATGGGGGCGACCTCGAGGGGGAAAGCGCCCGAGGGGGTCCCCCCTCCCCCCCCCCTCCCCCCAGCCACTACAGTGTGTGGGGGACTGTCCGTCCGGGACAACAATTAACTATTTACATTTGTTTACAATCGAGCATGTTGTGCTTTCCTTCAAGAAAACAACTTGAAAAAATAATGGAAACACATTGTTGCTTCTTGCTTGCAGAACAGTTTTATTCTGTTGAACGTTCCGTCCAAAAAGTTCGCCGAGGCCCTCCAAATTCTCAGTTGTTGCCAAAATCGTCATAGAATGGCGGATGCGTTTTTACGAAATGTGCAAGCGACAGCGAGCGCTGTGCAAATCAAAGACCCAGATGCGGTTGCCGAAAAACTGGCAAGGCTAAGAAGTGAAGGTACCGCTCGAATTCAGGTTCGTTTTTTTATTTCAACAAGCGCCGATCAGAGGCAGTGATGTGGTTGGGGAGGTATTACCCCCCAACTGCTAGGTAGCTTTCTTGCTCCGAAACCCATACCCCCAAACTGGCTAGCTAGCTTTCTTGCTCCGGTCACCAAGTAAGAAAAGTGTTGAGTTTAGTGCCAAAATGACCATTTTATGGGCCAAAATGGTCAAATTCGTTCAAATTTTCTCACACGTGCACAAAAATACGCATTTTAAGGCTTATTTTAGCATAAGTTCGACCAATTTTTATACCCCTGTTTTTGACTTCTGGACCAATACCCCCCAAATCGGGGTACAACACCCCCCCCCCCCGGCAACCTACTGTACCACCAACAATACTGGCCGAGCAGGGAGGGGGAACAAAATTTTTTAGGTCCAAACATTGATCAAAATAACAAATATTGATGAAAATAATGTACTCTAAAACGCTAATTTCTAGCGTAGCGCGCGATTTGCCTATTTCGAGTGAAAAATACCGATTTTATACCATTTTGAACCGAAAATTGCAACTTAATGCCAGCCGCCGGGCGGCGACCTACCTACTGTACCAGGATGAAGTGTCAACCATGGAGGGTCCCCCCTCGGGTACGTCTGTTCCCCCTCCATGGTACGCCTGCCCCACTGTTCCCCCTCCGGGTACGTCTGCGGTCTGCTCCCCCCAATTTTTGCCGAAAATAGGCAAATTTAGGCCTAATATAGGCATTTTTAGGCATAAAATGAGTGATTTTTGGGTCAACGTTTTCAAAAATCGCCAAAATACCCTTTTTATCGAGTTTTTTTTCAAAAAGGGGCAAAAAATAGGTCAAATTTTCGACCTCAGAGAATGACTTTTCTCCAAATTTGGGTCTTTCCCCCTTCCCCCCAGGTCAGACCTGTACGGGAGGAATTTTTTACCCTCGGCCGGTAATGGCTTCAGATCGAAAAATTGGGGGGGTCTGGTATCCTCGGAAGCAAAATCAGGGGGGGTCTGGTAATTTTTATGAATGAAGTCAGTAGATCTTATTTCAGTGTTACAGAGCTCATAGAGCCCTTAGCCATGTATTCTCAGACTCATAAATACGTTTTGGCAGGTTTCTTTAACAAGCACAAGCATTTACGGCGCAAAACAACATTTAAAAACAGAATAATCAAGTTTACGTACAAAATCTGGAAGTATAATACATACCTAAAAAGTTGACCGAAATGTTCAAATTAGTTAAGTAATGCCACGAATCAAGAAACTTTAAAACACTTCTGGTGAGCTAAGAAGACCGGAGACAATGCAATTACGTACAGTTACAATGTGCAGGTATAGGTTATGATGTCATTCAATGCGCAAGCCACAAAAAAACGGGAAACGTGACAAGCATAACTTTCGTTAGATTGAAATGTTGAACTTTCGGAGCCATTTCGCCACGACTTTTAGGCCAAAACTTTGGCAGTCGATCACACAGAAACCCGCACCATCACCACGCTCATTGTGCTTGCTCTTTGTCATTTCAATTGTCTGTGTGAACGTTAGCTTGTGCAAATTATTTTGCTTACTTTGGAACTACTATCAGACCTGTACGGGAGGAATTTTTTACCCTCGGCCGGTAATGGCTTCAGATCGAAAAATTGGGGGGGTCTGGTATCCTCGGAAGCAAAATCAGGGGGGGTCTGGTAATTTTTATGAATGAAGTCAGTAGATCTTATTTCAGTGTTACAGAGCTCATAGAGCCCTTAGCCATGTATTCTCAGACTCATAAATACGTTTTGGCAGGTTTCTTTAACAAGCACAAGCATTTACGGCGCAAAACAACATTTAAAAACAGAATAATCAAGTTTACGTACAAAATCTGGAAGTATAATACATACCTAAAAAGTTGACCGAAATGTTCAAATTAGTTAAGTAATGCCACGAATCAAGAAACTTTAAAACACTTCTGGTGAGCTAAGAAGACCGGAGACAATGCAATTACGTACAGTTACAATGTGCAGGTATAGGTTATGATGTCATTCAATGCGCAAGCCACAAAAAAACGGGAAACGTGACAAGCATAACTTTCGTTAGATTGAAATGTTGAACTTTCGAAGCCATTTCGCCACGACTTTTAGGCCAAAACTTTGGCAGTCGATCACACAGAAACCCGCACCATCACCACGCTCATTGTGCTTGCTCTTTGTCATTTCAATTGTCTGTGTGAACGTTAGCTTGTGCAAATTATTTTGCTTACTTTGGAACTACTATGTTGTTCGTTTTACGTGCATCATTCAAGCCCACTTTAGGGCATAGTATAACTGGTGCCACCCAACCCATCAGCAAGCTTCGCAGTCATTAATCAACAACAAAGATACAATACCTATGCATATACATGATACCTATACTACTGTATGCCAGCCAACATATGTATACTTTGCATACAACATGGCACTTCAACATTAAAAAAGGCATAACAAGTCATGAGTGACAGAAAATGCGCGCGAAGCGCGCCGACCTGAAGTATAAAAAGGCTAAAATACACGTTTAAAATGCTTTTTGGAAGAGGTACTGGTTTGGATTTTGAGGGGGGGTCTGGTAATTTTTGCCGAGGGTGCCGGAATTTACCCTCGGCAAATCCAAAATGACCCTCGGCCGGGCCGAGGGTGCCGAGGGTGGTTGTACAGGTCTGACTACTATGTTGTTCGTTTTACGTGCATCATTCAAGCCCACTTTAGGGCATAGTATAACTGGTGCCACCCAACCCATCAGCAAGCTTCGCAGTCATTAATCAACAACAAAGATACAATACCTATGCATATACATGATACCTATACTACTGTATGCCAGCCAACATATGTATACTTTGCATACAACATGGCACTTCAACATTAAAAAAGGCATAACAAGTCATGAGTGACAGAAAATGCGCGCGAAGCGCGCCGACCTGAAGTATAAAAAGGCTAAAATACACGTTTAAAATGCTTTTTGGAAGAGGTACTGGTTTGGATTTTGAGGGGGGGGTCTGGTAATTTTTGCCGAGGGTGCCGGAATTTACCCTCGGCAAATCCAAAATGACCCTCGGCCGGGCCGAGGGTGCCGAGGGTGGTTGTTCAGGTCTGCCCCAGGTGGGTACGTCTGTTCCCCCTCCGAAAAAAAGTACCGCCTGTTCCCCCTCCGGACCAGGAACTACACTGCCCAGTAGTATGCTGGCGGATGAAAAAAACGTTTTTTTTTTCACGAAAAAAAAACCGGATCCATCTGGGACGTGAAAAAACCGAAAAAAACCTCAGCCTCCGGGAAACATCGGTGTTTTTTTACGAAATTTTCCAATTTTTGACAAGTTGGAAAATATTTTTGTTCAGAACAACTTTGGCCAAGTGCGGGCGATGTCAATGTGGCTTGTTTCAACTATTTTAGACACAATAAACATCAAAAACACCCATAGACACCACTGTGGTGTCTGTGCTAACATTACTATGTGTCAAAAATACCTTATTTCTGCTTCCCCTATCCTTATACACTGCGGTTCTTTATCGGTTTTTTGGTTTTTTTCACGAAATATAAAAAACCGGTTTTTCCGCCAGTATACCCAGTAGTACAGTGGGTATTCCCCCTCGCCTGGTACAATGGGTATCCCCCCGATGTTTGGCATGGTGCAGTAGGTATCATCCTCCCCGATTTTCACTCCGGTGCAGTAGTTATCCCCCCCCCAATTTTGCCCCAAAAGTGCCAATTTTTGACCAAAATGCCAAAATCAGTGTTGTCGTTGGTCCGAGCAAAAAAGCTACCCAGCTGGAGGGGTCCGGCGCAAGAAAGCAAGGGGTCGCGGCCGCGGGGCACACTGTCTCCCCCCCCCCTGCCGGGAAGAAATTTTAGGGGAGATACTGTACCATACGAATACTTTCGCGAGAATTCAATTTTTATCTATACTACTAAAACAGGAGGGCGTATGTATGTATGTATGTCTGTCTGTGGCCCCTCCCTCTCTTTTCACTCTCCTCTCTTTCCCTTCCCTCCCTCCTTTTTTCTTTCCTTTCCCCTTCCTTCCCTTTTCTCTTCTCTTTCCTTTTTCCAATTTTCACTCTCCTCTCTTTCCCTTCCTTCCCTCCTTTTTTCTTTCCTTTCCCCTTCCTTCCCTTTTCTCTTCTCTTTCCTTCTTTTTTCCAATTCCCCTTTTCCCCCTTCTTGACCTCCCCTCCTCTTTTTTCTTCCGTCCTTCTCAGGCCAGTCTCCTCGCTTTCCCTTCCCTCCCACCTTTCTCAAGCCCATTTTCCACTCTCCCCCTCCTATTTTTAACTCCGTTTCCCCCTTCCTTCCCTTTTCTCTTCTCTTTCCTTCTTTTTTCCAATTCCCTTTTCCCCCTTCTTGACCTCCCCTCCTCTTTCCCTTCCCTCCCACCTTTCTCAAGCCCATTTTCCACTCTCCCCCTCCTATTTTTAACTTCGTTTCCCCTTTGTTATCTTCCGTTTCTTTTCCACCACGCTTCACTCTTTTTTCTTTCCTTTACTCCTCTTCTTTTAACCCTCTTTTTCCTTCCATCGTTTTTCCTTTCCATCCATTTCGCTTTTCATTTTCTCACTGATTTGATTTCGATGAACTGAGATTATTTTCAACTTCTTGACCTCCCCTCCTCTTTTTTTCTTCCGTCCTTCTCAGGCCAGGCACGGCACGGGCGCGGCGCTGTAGCCGGGCCGTAGGCACGGCTCCCGTCTAGTAGGTTAAAATGTGCATAAATCGCGCAAATTTTTGCATTTTGGTCGAGGCCGGTTTTTAAGCTATTTTGGACCAAAAAGGGTACGGTTTGTGGTGAAATTTGGTAAAAATTGGGGAGATACAGCACCAGAGAGGGGGTGATACTGTACCTGAAGCGCGGGGGGCACATACCGTACCGGCGAGGGAGAGATGGAGATACTCTTCCTTCAGGGGGAACCCCACCCCCCAGCCACAGCACTGCCCCTCCGAAAAAAAACAGGTGCTCCGCTATCTCTCCCTCCGGGTCCATCAGGAGCTACACTGAATCGGGGCGGGCCGGAGTTTTGGTCAGTCGGGCCAGGCCGGGCCGAGGTTACCCGGCCCGATCCTAATCTCTGTTATCAATCTTTTCTTGGGCGCCTTGGCTGAGTGGGCAGTGTTGTGGTTGGGGGAGGGGGTGTGGGGGTATTACCCCTAACTGCTAGGTACCTTTCTTGCTCCCGAGCCCATACCCCCCAACCTGGCTAGGTAGCTTCTTGCCCCGGTCATCAAGTCAAGAAAGTGTTGATTTTGGTGCCAAAATGGCCATTTTATAGGCCAAAATGGTCAAATTCGCTCAAATTTACTCACACATGCACAAAAACACGACGCATTTTAAGGCTTATTTTGGCACAATTTCGACCAATTTTTATACCCCCGTTTTTGGCTTCTGGACCAATACCACCCAAATCGGGGTACCCGGCTAGCTAGCTAGCTTTCTTGCGCCGGACACCTCTGGCTAGCTAACTTTCTTGCTCGGACCAACTACATTATTGTGAGTGGGGATGGAAAACATTTTTATTTTCTTCTTCAGGTTATCTCAGACTTCGATTCCACGTTTAGCAGACATCACAGCCACAACGGGGAACGCTGCTGGACAACGCATCAGGTGCTTGATACCGAAGCGCTGAGGATAAACCCGGAATTGGGACAAACGGTTGGGATTTTTGTGCTATCGAATGTCGGTCTCTGTGGTTGCCGAAGAACCGGTTCGTTTTGTATCAATTTTTTCACAAAATTAGTGTAATAGAATCGGTGCTTTTTACCCCCCCCCCAAATACTCGAAATCAAAATTCGTACGCACCATAAAAACAAAAAGACGGATGGCTCTAGTTTTTCACTGGCCCCATTTGGAATGGCTGTATTCCCGGCGGGGGCTCTGTTACTTTACTGCCCAAAGTCTGAAAAGTTGTTAGCGGAAATAACCCTATAAAGGCGTTTGAGAGGGTGGCCTGAAATTGCCCTAAAATAGTTATTATATGGAGAATACGACCGAATAGGGTCTTATTTGCACAATGTAGTTGCAGGGGGACTGGGGTACTGCCAAGGGCTATCATTGTATTTAGGCTTTTTGTAGACAAGATAACCATTTTTCGACCTTGAATACCCAAAAATTGCGCGCTGCGCTCGAAGACGTGAACAAAACGGTCGTCTTTGGCCAATTGTGGGCCAAGACGACAAGACAGGTCCACGTTTTCCCCATTTTTTCGGTGAAAGTGCACGCAAAAACCTTTTTCTATCTTTTGGAGGGTATCTGGTATCATGCACCGCTCCGGCTTTATATATATATATGCAGCTTTATACTACTCTATTATTATAAAAATTGCTAACATTTATAAAAAACTAAATAAAACACTGCTATACACTCCTTTTAGCAGCCCCCCCCCGGAGTATCTTGCACCACTTGGCCTACCACAGCATCGAAGGCGCAACCACATGGGACCTAGTATTGTAACAGTTTACCTGTAAAACGAGTTTCTAGGTGCAAATTGCCCCTAAAATTAGAATATGGTAAAATATTAAAGAAACCTGGCGTGCTCGTGAATAGGGTTAGAGGG
Source organism: Rhynchonema sp. JSB1_4 (assembly GCA_030248065.1). Taxonomy (NCBI): domain Eukaryota; kingdom Metazoa; phylum Nematoda; class Chromadorea; order Monhysterida; family Xyalidae; genus Rhynchonema; species Rhynchonema sp. JSB1_4. The sequence continues at coordinate 9,318 of JASAMV010007835.1, read as the reverse complement.
ATGTCGGGTGTGTCTCGGATGCCAAAAAAGTGCAGGTGTCGGTCGGGTCCCGCCAGATGTTCGGTTTTTTGGGACCCGACAGCTGACACCCGACACTTACGGTTCAAAACATTATTTTGGCTGCGAGAAGAATTTTTGAGATAAAATTTTCTTCGAACCAAATGTTTCTGAAAGCGCATTATTTTGCATTTTGGTGTTTATTTCGTTTGAAAAAACTTGAATTCAGTAAATTGAGCCAAAAGATGCGTTGAAATGAGCAAAAATTTGTCGGTTTTTTTGTGCAAAAACAGATGTCGGGTGTTTTTAAAACTGTCGGGTGTCGGCTTTTTTCTCAGATGTCGCGTGCTGGGTACTTTCAGATGTCGGGTACCCCCTCCCCCCGACCTCTAACCTTAAAGCGGGTGTCCAGGCAGTGAGGTCCGGTCACCAGACTTGCTGAAAACTTCAGATCCATTTGTCGCAATTCATGTGAATATAATGCAGTTTATATGAAATCGGTAGCCTCAATATCGACGAAAAACGATATTGTCAAAGGTACCAACCCAGGAGTATAAAATATTCCGGACCAGCTGCCCAAAAACGACATTCATAACATGTGAAGATAGGTCACCAATCTTTTTATTCGCTGGGTGACGGTAGCACAGCCCAAACCAGCGTGGCCATCAAGCGTTTTGTTCCCCAAATGTTGGTGCGCTTATCTACTGATGGTAAGTTGGCACGTGTGAAACATTTTTTTACCCAGTGCAGTTCTGAAACTACCGTAACCCAGCGAATAAAAAGAGATTGGTGACGTATCTTCACACGCTATAAATGTCATTTTTGGGCAGCTGGTCCGCAATTTATTTTGTTCCCGAGTTGGTACCTTTGACAACGCTGTTCTCGGTCGATACTGCTTCAATCAAAGTTCTGTAAATGGAATTGTATTCGGATTTATGTCGACTAGAACCTGTGAAGAGTTGAACAAGTTTGGCGCAGTGCCCCCACTGCCTGGACCCCCGCTTTAACCCTACTGCTGAATTTAGGTAAACATTTTTAAATTTTGCGTTCTTCGATTCCAAAAAAATGTTCCATACCATATTTTTCAGCTCATGGACCTGCGCGATAAATATATGCCAATCGAATTCGATCCCAATGTGCCTTATGATGAAAAGCGTGCTCACATGATTGAATGGTTGGGGCACTCAACATGTAGTTTGGCTTTATGTGTGTTTGCCCTTGCTGCTTGTTATCAAATATCAACATTTGTCTACCATGTTCATTGTGACATATATAGTCTCCTGAGAGGGTCCGAAACTATATATGCAGCTTTAAACTACTCTATTATTATAAAAATTGCTAACATTTATAAAAAACTAAATAAAACACTGCTATACACTTCTTTCAGGTGGTCGAGAGCGCACGATGCCATTGGAAAATCGGGAATTTCCAAACGAATGCTGGTCGACATGGTCCACCATTCGCGCATTCTATTTCGGTCCGTTATCATTGTTGATAAATAACAATGTTTTGAAATTTACAAAGAAATGTGATCTGATTTTTTTATTGCAGTGACCTGGCGTTAGAGCTGGTGCGCTGGCTGGAGTCACATCACATTCCCTTGGTGATGTTCAGCGCAGGTTGGCAACTTTTTTTTAAAATTAATTCGTCAAAATTTTGCTTTTTAACTCATGTCCCAACTTCTCATGGAAATTACGCTACCGCCTAGGTGTTGGCGATATCATCGACATCAAACTACATCAGAATCTAGTGCCTTACCCCGACAACGTCCATGTCATTTCGAATATGATGTGTTACACAGATGATGGAAAGGTAAGCACCTTATATTTGCGCCTTTGCAAAATAAATTTCAGTATTTACCCGCACTGTCACTCGGTCAATTACTATTTTGAATAGATAATTTACTTCAGAAAAGTTAGCAGTGTTTTTCTTAAATTGGTTTTTCACGCCTTCGTAATCCGTCGACAGATCCATTGAACGAACGAACTAAACAACCTGTTCTGTCGGGACATTTGTCAGGACCCGTTGTTTGGGACGGTGACATGGTTCACCTCCAAAACTTTCCGTGGTTTTACAGTGTCGCATTTAAAATTGACAGCGTCATACTTGCTGCAGGAAGAGATCTGCGGTTTCCACGAACCGCTCATCCATACGACCAACAAGAACGCGACCGTGATCGATGGTGAAGTGCTGCAACAACTGCGCACCCGTGCCAATGTGCTGTTGATGGGGGACACGATTGGCGACACGCACATGGATGACGGAGTGGTCAATGAGGGCGTTGCGCTCAAAATTGGATTCCTCAATGACAGGGTTGGTGTCGGGTATTTGTAGTCACGGGCGTGTTCGGGATCAGTTTTCCAGGGACGGCTGGTGACGTGAAAAATCAATATTTTGTGGTTTCCAGTAGCATAACTGCTGCTCCTGGGAGCACATTTTTCTGCCCCTGGATCCATTTCTGATGTCCAGCTGCCCCTGTTGCCAACGTCTATGTGTGCTTGGGGTGCCACCTTTTCCTATGATCTCCTCTTGACCTTGCGTAACGTCTAGTTTGGTACCGAATAACGGCAAAACAGCCCCGGAAATCTTTCCTTGCACCTGGCAAGCCTGATGAAGGTTGCACTTGCACCGCTGACGTATTGGCTGCTAATTTTAAATCCTAAATATCCTAAATCCTAAAAATAAATATCCTAAAATAAAACAAACTTCGTTTAACGCACCTAAAAACAATAATTTTGTAAAGTGAACATTGATTGCAGTTCGATGAAAATCTCGAAACCTACATGCATCATTACGACATCGTGCTTGTGGATGACCAATCAATGGATATTCCATGGAAAATACTGCGATTCATCGCTCAACAGTTGGATTGAGCTAGCGCGAAAATGGCTTTGTTATCGTCTGGGTTTGGTTTTTGCAAATTTAGCGCCTTTGTTCGTCCTATATCGCTTTCCTACCTCTAGTTCATGCAGCTAGTTCCTTTTCCAAAATGCGTGTTTCTCAGCTCCGGTGATTATAGATCTTGTTAAAGTACGTTTAAGGGCCTTGTTCTCATGTTGCTAAATGTGCATATTTTCTATAAAGAGGGGACTGGCGATCTTTTGATGTGCGGTTTTTGGCCTTAATTTGATGGTACTAAAATAAGTTTTTTGCAAGAACCGAAAACCGCACAATTTTTACCCCAGTTTGCAATATACATTTGGTTCGCGGCACCAGTCTTTCACTATTGTTGTCACCTATGTATGTATTCGTCTGTTATCTTTCTCTTCTCTTGCATTTTGTTGTGTGCCTGATGGTCATCAATTTTTCGTTGTTATCCCTTCTGTCCATTTACTCTGTTTCGTTCACTTGTTTTGTGGAAAGTCCTGCTTTTGGTAAGATACAACAAGTCTTGTGACTTGATTCCAAACACCACGAGCCAAAAAGTTTGACTTTCGTTATGGGCCCATTTTTTGCAAGATCTTGACGCTTGTTATGCATACACCTGCTTTCAACCACTTTTTGTGTCCGCTTTATGCGTTTTTTTTCGTGTTTCATGGGCGGACGGGCAATTGAGCAAAGCACATTTAAGCAAGACCACTTTGAGCAAGTGAAAAAGAGCAGGAGCCAGAGAGCACAACCTAAAAACGAATAGGCCTAAGCTTAAGCCTAAGCTCAAACACAAAACTAGGCCGAAGTGTAAGCCTAAGACTAGGAAAATTAGAAATTAAATTAACGAAAGAAGAAATTAATAATAGCTAGATAAATGCTGTCTTGTTTCGCCATGAATGAGAAACCCATTCAAACATGGCCTACTTAGCCTGATACCAAAATCAGTCTATGTCTAAAGCCATTGGAAAAAAATAAGACTTTTGCTCCTTTGGCTCTGCGCTTTTTTTCTTGCTCAAGGTAGTTTTGCCCAAACGTGCTTTGCTCAATTGCCCGGCTACCGTTTCATGTTGAAGAAGCAGCGAAAGAATTCTATACACACTCAGGTTGTATGTGCCACATATACCGAATATTCACAAAGTTGCCGTCAAATATGCAAATATTGATGTTTTTCTACATCCTGTCCAAAACTCGGTGGTTATGTTCTTTTCTATTGTTCTAAATGGAAAATCATGAATGTTATATTTCTGAGTTACTATCACCACACAGAAACCACCGCTTCATTATTCCTAATGCTTAAAATTTCAAAAGTACAAGCTGTGCATTTTTTTGATTGGGATGCACGATAGATCCTTGTTGGTCTATGGCTGGAAATAATGATAAACAAAAGAAAATAAAAATTACGCTGAACAAGAATTGTGTCATCCTGTGCTAGTTCCTTCTGAGCATTGAAATAAAATAGTTGGGTACCAAATAAGAATAGGGTAGTGGTATGATACGCGTTCCCAATAAAACACGTTTTTAAATGTTAGCAACTGATAAGCGAACCAAGAATGAAACTACAACACAAAACAAAGTAAACAACAAACTCCCCAAATGTGACGTTAGTAACTGTGTCCAAGAAGTCACCCCTCTGGTGCATTGAATAGCATGAATTTTGGCCCTCACACGAAAGGCACAGCTTCAGGAGGTGGTCGGTGGAGTAATGAGCGGGCATGGGAGTGGTATAAAAAGGTAACGAGTTCGTTGTTTTATCCTTTGCAAGAAAGAGTTTTGGATCGCGCACGTGCCAAATATCAGCAACGTTTGATCAACGATTTAAAGCGCGTTCCCTGACGCTGAGAATTCTGGAAAGAGAATGGTTCAAATCTATACTACTAAAACAGGAAGACGTATGTGCGTATGTCTGTGGCCCCCTCCCTCGGGGGCACGGTTCAATTTTCACGGGTAGCTTTGGGTATGCTAACGGGTTTTCGGATAGCCCAGGGTGCGCGGGCGCAAAGCTTTGGCCGGGCCGTGGGCACAGGCCCAAGTGCAATGCTAAAAATGAAATATCACTCACGATGGTGTATGATAGGCTGGTTGGCTGGTCGGACCCAATTATTGTCCATCAACCGCATCGAACCAACTGGAATTCTGGCAAGCCGACACTTTTGACCCGAACACCATTGACCGTGAACTGGGCTGGGCCGAGAATATTGGGTCGAACTTGTTGCGTGTGTTCGTGCACTACATGCCCTGGCAGCAGGATAGGGATGGGTGAGTAGAATATGACCAGTTATTGGTCTTCTTATTATTATTTGTTACCCGTTTCGAGCTGCTTCACAGATGGCGGTGCACCAGGTCATCGTCAGTGTGATTGCGAATGCACCAGATGCCAGATGATCCCAAAAACCCCATACGAGCTGGTTTTTATTCTCGTGCAAACCATCACTTGGGGTGCACACAAAACGGCGGGGCTGCTGAGGCCCTATCTTGGTCTGGACTTGAGCTTATAGTTCGACTTATGCCTTCCCAAACACATCTTTTAGATGGCTGTTTCTTTGAAAACCGGCTGCTTTGTCATCCTCATACCCGCAGTTTTGTCTCCGACACGAGACAACTGCACTTTGTGCAAACAGCTATGTATGTATGTATATACATCTGTTGATTGCATCCGCGCTGCAACAGTAGCAGTCAATGGCACAATGAACTTTTTTTATCACCATCACAAAGTCAAACCAAATGCAGATTCCTATCGCGTGTTGATCAATTCCTCACCATTGCTGATCGCCACGGTCTTCGCACAATGTTGGTGTTGCACGATGATTGTTGGAACCCGGTGGCTAAGGTGACATAGCTCGTTGATGTTTCACAAAGAATTTTGCACCTACATACATCACAATATGAGGCATTTTCGGCCCATCCTATGTGTTGTGTTCACATGCAGCCCGGTCCCCAGTCACCGGCCCCGCCCCGTCGTATTCTGTCCAACTGGGTGCAATGCCCCGGACGTCACGGATTGGAGGACGAGAAATTTCAGGTTTGGCTTTTATTTATGAAAAAATTATAATTTTTCAGCCTAAGATTTGCAAGTAACACGACAGGATGAGGTGTTGAAACATTATGTGCAAGACGTAATCCAACGATTCAAGAACGACCATCGAGTAGCTGTCTGGGATCTGTACAATGAACCTGGACAGGGCAATTTGAGTGAGTTCCTGCTGTAATCTCTTCTTGAGCATAAAAATTGTTCAAACTTGTACAAATGGTGCAAACTACAGTGGACCCTCTTTACGATGAAAGTGAATATTTCAATTGCCTGCGTTTGTCCCCAGCAGGGTTGGGGTAAAAAACGTTTTTTTAAAATCGTTTTTATTTAAAAAAAAACGTTTTTTTAAAACGCCCAGATGACCAAAATATGCACCCAAAAAAATTAGAAAACGCTCATGTTGGGAAGAAAACGTGGTTAAATGAAGTAATTCTATGTGTTCTGAGGCAAAATAAACGGGTTTCAACCCTTTTCTAGCGAGTTGTTAAGATCCCATATCAGACCCGCATCATGGCACAAACTTTGGCCGGGGTCATCACTGAAAGTCAAGCTCCGTATATCGACGTATCTCGACAAAGTAAAAATTGGTCGAAAATTTTTTGAAAAACATGGGACAAAAAAATTGATTTTCCTTGATAATCAGGGTACTTTCCCGGAAAAATCAGGTAAAATCAAGGAATTACAGGAATTAAAAAAAAACGAAAAACGACCCAAGCGTTTTTTTTGTAAAAAACGTCGTTTTTTTAAGAAAAAACGCCATCATTTTTTTGCCCAACCCTGGTCCCCAGTCTGCTGTTAACCTAAAGTATGCCTGGTCCCGATAAGGGGTCTAAACGTGCACCCACACGATTGCAGTCCCGTACGGCGACGCCGAGCTTCCCAACAAAGTGGTGCACACCGAGCGCTACCTGCGCAAAGTGTATGCGTGGGCGCGACAGGTGGAGCCCAGTCAACCACTTACGTCGTCAGTGTGGTTACTCGATGAAGTGTTTGCTGCCATGATCAATGAAACATTACAAAATGTACGTGGTTTGTTGATGTGGTTAAGTGTTAGTGCTGGTCGGGTTCTGTTCATGTGCGCGGTCTGCCATTATATAACATTCTGAATACGCAAAATTACTGGTATTTTGAATTTGTTGATCGAATCACTTGTTGATTTCGTCGCGTGACTTCTTCTGAATAAAGGATGTGATCTCGATTTATAGTTACGATACGAAAAATTGACAAACATCTTGTTGTAAAGCTATACCGTAGCCTAAAGACAACCACTTTTACACGCTTATTGAGATCAGGATCTCACGAATGTTGTGTGCATTTTCACGGGGATAAAGACCGACCACCGTTTTTTCGTCTTCAGCTGTCCGGCATTCAAGATTTCATTCTGTCCGAATGCGATATGATCACATTCCATTGCTACGAACCTGTGGATGGATTTGAGGATTATGTGAAGAAATTGAAGGTTATGGTATTTGGCGGTTTAGAAATTGTTTTCAATGCCGTAATTACCTACCGTAACCGACCACGGTAACCCGCAGGTGCACAACCGCCCGATGATCTGCACCGAGTTCATGGCGCGCACACTCGAAAGTACCGTACCCGACCTGCTGCCGTATGCCAAACAGCACAACATCGGCATGGTGCACTGGGGATTCGTCAGTGGTGCGTTTAGTGCTCTTCACTGAAAAACTGTGAGGCAACCAACATGTGGTGAAGACTTGTGCGAAATAGCGATAAGACCTGCCATGCCAAATTTTTGGCTTACAAGTCTTCTAGTTTTTCTGATCAGGTTTGTGTCTTGTTCCGTGCTCTGCAATGTATTGTTTCCAGCATAACTTGACTATTATACGGATTCAGCGGCACATTTTTTATTCGCCAAAGTGCATGAACAAAACAAACAACGATATTATGAGACAACCCATCTCTGACGTCCCTGATTTTGCAAGGTGCCACCAACGACATTTACCCTTGGGATTCATGGGCAATTGAATACGACGAAGAGCCAGAGTTGTGGTTCCACTCGCTGTTTCACCCTGACGGTCGACCGTATGACCAGCATGAGATTGATGTATACAAACAGTGCACTGGCAGACACAAGGCAAAGATTTGAATATATAGTTCATTTGGCGATGTTTCACACCTACAGTTCAGCGTAAAATGTTGATGATTTTAGTGGCTGGCTTGTTCTGTGTGATCGAGATTATTAGAGTGCTCTAGGTACATGCGTATTTATGTTTTGACTGAAATCATGAACCTTGTAATTACACTCCACCCACCCTAACATTAATTGATCGGGCGAAAACCACCATTTTTCGCTATTTACCAAAGGTGTGACACTGTTCTCCTTAAAGTTTCAATAACATTTTAATTGGCTTTGCGGCGTAGTGTAGGGCCTACGATAGGATACACCAAGACGGAAAAGATTTTCGTGGTACCATAAATTTTTTCACGGGCGTTTTCTGAAAAATGGTCTCGTTTGTACATTACTCGCATCATTCCAGTGCGCAAAGTGTTTTGATGTGACCAAGAAACTATTTTAAATTAGAATCGCAACACATGTGGATAAGTGTTCTTGTTATGCTGAAATGTAGACTTACAGTATCATTACGAGCACAATTCAGCAGTCACGATTAACAGTGGCATGGAGTACAATAAAACTGAACATCAAGGGTAAAACTTGAGAAAAAACGAATAATCATTATCGCTTGATGCGTCGCAGCATCGTGTGGGCAGACTGGAGCGCTGAAGGAAGAAAGAGTGAATATTAGCCAGTCTAATTATTTCGTATTGATCGAAAAATACAAAAAGAAACCAGCAAACAACATTGAAACATTGAATGTTACCGTAAACACCCCGGTCACAACCTCGTTGATGATTCTGGCTTGCGTTTGTATCGTCAACACATTGATCCACGGCTGCAAAGTGTGAGAAGGACGTGAAGTTTGAGGCCCGTTATTTGTTTAAAAAAAGTTTACTCACGGTTTCTGCGGACCTAGTTTGATGCGGAGATAAGCGATAAATCATGGGATTAAATGGATACGATCATGAGGACAATGACGGATGAAAACTAGAGAGAGGAGGAAGCCAGCATGGCCAATAGCGCGCTGTCGTGAAAGAAAGTGGCAGGGAAATCCAGCGCTGCTGTTGTTCCCGCAGCCGACTTTTTCGTGACATTTGGCATCGCAAGCCACAACGCAGAGGACAAGCCAGGCACAAAATGAGAACGGAGCACAGACGGTGAGAATGCAAACAGTGAGAAAATTGAAAAGAAACGTAAAAATCGACTAAGCTTTATTGAGAGGTCCATTGTTTTGTGCATTCCACCATGTTGTAACGTCTAGTGATCACGCATGCGGCTTTGGCGGCTGGCTGAGGAAACTGGGCTGGAAAGCTTAGAACACGTGAATATCTGACAATGGGATAAA